>CM038465.1:23317983-23503019 GCA_021464415.1 Lonicera japonica | reverse complement strand
ACGACCCCTTTCAAATGGAGTGGTTCCAATTCATGGATACTGAGCCACTGATGATAACATTGTTCTTGCGTACCAGATTCTGGACGAGGCTCGAATCGATTTGGCTACGGAGGACCCAGTGTGGCCAACCCCTAGGGATTAGTCTCTTCTGTATTGTCGTATCTCCTTTGTAACCTTTTGTGTTCTAAACCACTGCTTTAATAATATATGGAGGACTCTTTATGGAAAATAAATTTCTTTACAAAGTTTAAACCGGGCCTGAAGTCACTTCTCAGGTTGCCTACGTTTCCCCTTTTTGATTTTTACAAAGAACAAAAGTTTTGAGTTGGGGCTCAGGTTTTACGTAGTTCTTATCTATACATGTTACATCTACTGGTAATACTTCTTCAGTCGGTCCATGTTGACCGGGGAATGCAGTAACTGTCCATCCAAATCAGCGAGTATAATGGCACCCCTTTATCTATTTCTTTGACGATGTATGGCCCTGTCCACTTCTGACCGAACTTTCCCCTTGGGTCCCTGGCTGGTTCTCGAATTTCTTTCAATACGATGTCATTCTCATTGATGCCCCGAGTTTTTACTTTCTGGTTAAATGCTCGGGCAATTCTCTTCTGATACCCTTGATGGTGGTATGCGGCTTTTAATCTCTTTTCATCAAGTAGGGCTAGCTCGTTATAACGTGCCTGGACCCAGTCCAGTTCATTGACTTGATTCTCTAGCATTACCCTGAGGCAGATGACCTCTAACTCGACAAGGAGGACCGCTTCCATCCCGTATGTAAGAGAAAACGGGGTTGCCCCGGTGGAGACCCTCTCGGTGGTACGGTATCCCCACAATGCATATGGTAATTTCTTTGGCCAGTCCCAGCAGGTGTCGGTCATCTTGCTTAGGATATTTTTTAGGTTCTTGCTAGCGGCTTCAACCGCCCCATTGGTTTATGGTCTATACGGCGAAGATTTGTGTCAGGTGATACCGTATTCCTCCATGACTGTATTAGCTTCTCCTTCGAAGTGGTGCCTTTATCCGAGATGATTTCATGTGGAACCCCATACCGGCAGACAATATTCCTTTTGATGAATTGGGCAACTTTCTTGGCATCCAGGGTCTGGTAAGACTCGGCTTCCACCCATTTGGTGAAGTAGTCGATGGCCACTAGTATGAATTCATGGCCGTTGCTGGCTTTGGGCGAAATCTTCCTAATGACGTCGATTCCCCAGGTTGCGAAAGGCCAGGGGCCAGTCATGTTGTACAACTCTTTCGGAGGAAGCTTCTGGGATTTAGCATAAATTTGGCACTTGTGACAACGGCGTACGTGGTTAACGCAGTCGTTTTGCAGGGTAGACCAAAATATCCTTGTCTGATGATTTTGCGGGCAAGCGTATGTCCGCTCATATGAGGTCCGCAATCGCCCCTATGTATCTGACCCATCATTCTGACTGATTCTTCTTTGGTGAGACATTGAAGATGAGTCCCGTCGTAGTTCCTTTTATACAATCTTCCGGCACAGAGTATGAACCCTGATGCTAATCTCCTGAGTGTGACTCGTGTTTTCTTGTCTGTTTGCTCGGGATACTGGTGGTTTTTTCAATAGGTTCTAGATATCGTAAAACCAAGTGGTTGAATCCCCTTCCCCTTCATTTCTACCTCCAAGGCCATGCAGTGTGCTGGTTCTGACTTCTTTTGTACCGTAAGAGTTATTTCTTCCATTCCCTCCGGGATATCGATCATAGATGCCAGGGTTGCCAGTGCGTCAGCAAAACTGTTCTGTGACCTGGGGACATAGTAAAACTCTGCATGCTCGAACTTTCCCGCGACATCCTCTAGTCAGGCGAGGTAAGGGACTATTTTCTCATCTCTGATTTTTCATTCCTTCAGAACTTGGTGGACCACTAGCGCTGAGTCTCCGTATACTTGTATTCTCGTATAACCCATTGGAGTGCGATCTCTAACCCGAGTATGCAGGCTTCATATTCAGCCATGTTGTTGGTGCAGAAGAAATCCAGACGATATGATACTAGGGCGTGCGTTTGGTCCGGAGAGACTAATAGGATGCTTATCCCGTTTTCGTTTCGATTGGCGGCCCCGTCAAAGTACAACTTTCAGTCTTCATCGACCTCAACATTCATGATGGTTTCGTCCGGGAACTCGGCTTCTTCTAGCATGTCTCCCAATATTGGATTGTGGGCCAGGTAATCAGCTATGATCTTGCCTTTGACTTCCTTCTGGGTCATGTAGGTGATGTCGAATTCGAAGAGTAGAAATAACCATTTTGCCATTCGGTTCGAGAGAGTCGATTTCTCGAAGAGGTGTTTCAACGGATCAATCCGTGATGCCAGGATGACTGAGAAAACTAGCATGTAGTGCCGTAGTTTCTGTGTTACCCAGAAGAGAGCGGTGCATGATTTTTCCAATGGTGTGTAGTTTATCTCAAACGGGGACAGCTTCTTGCTGAGGTAATAGATGGCCTGCTCTTTTCAGGTATCAGTCAGGTGTTCGGCTAGCATTGCTCCCGCGGCTGAATCAGTGACGGTTGGGTACAAGATTAGTGGTAGTCTGGTTTGTGGTGGGGCTAATACTGGGGGCTAGAGAGGTAGTCCTTTATCCTATCAAAGGCTTCCTCGCATTGATCATCCCACTCTCCTGGTGAAGACTTCCTTAGGAGTTTGAAGATGGGTTCGCAAGTTTGAGTAAGTTGAGAGATGAACCTGCTGATGTACTGCAAATTACCCAAAAATCCCCGGACTTCTTTCTCGGTATGAGGTTGGGCATGTCTTGGATAGCTCGAACCTTGGCAGGGTCTATCTCGATCCCCTTTTACTAACGACGTAGCCAGGAGCTTTCCTTTGGTTACCCCGAACACACATTTCTGCGGGTTGAGTCTCATCTGATACTGGCGGAGCCGATCAAAGAAGGCTCGCAGGGTTGATATGTGGCCTTCCCTCTCCTTTGATTTGATTATCATGTCGTCCACATACACCTCTACTTCTTTGTGGATCATGTCGTGGAAAATAGCGGTAGCTGCCCTCTAATACGTTGCCCCGGCGTTCTTCAGCCCGAATGGCATAACAGTGTAGCAGTATGTTCCCCACGGTGTGATGAATGCTGTTTTCTCCTGGTGATCCGGGTGCATTTTGATCTGGTTATACCGCGCGAAACCATCTACAAATGACTTCAGGGCATGGTTGGCTGTATTATCTACTATCAAATCGATGTTGGGTAGTGGGAAATCATCTTTCGGGCAAGCTTTGTTAAGATCTCGGTAATCCACACGCTTGCGGACCTTTCCAGTTGCCTTTGGAACGGGCACAATGTTAGCTAACCATGAAGGATATTCAATTACCCGCAAGAACCCCCACACTCAGTTGTTTCATCACCTCTTCTTTCACTTTTAGGGACCATTCTGGCGTAAGTTTTCTCAATTTCTGCTTGACGGGCCTAAATTCCGGCTTGGTGTGTATCACGTGCATGACTATCTGACTGTTCAATCCTGGCATATCCGCATAAGACCAGGCGAAGACATCCACGTACTCTTTCAGAGTTTGTGTGAATTCCTCTCTTTCTGTTTCACTCAGGCTTGCCCCAATGCGGACCTCCTTTTTTTCCTCTTCTGTCCCGAGGTTAATTAAAAAAGTGTCTCCTTCCTCGCTCTGCATACACTGCTCCTCCCATTCAGGGTGTTCGTTCAATCTTTCCAACTCCATATAAGTAATTACAGAATTAAAAATAACAGGATAACGCAAATAGAGTTTTCTCATTGATAACAGTGTTTACAGGTACAAGTTTAAAATGTAAATCTAGGAGTGACTCTTCCCTAGCCCTACCCTTACTCTTACCTCTCTCCTTTACAATTTCACTCTTTCCCCTTTCTCCTTGGTAATCTGGATCAGCGTATATCAAGTGTACAGGGTCTTCTCTTGGCTCGTTATCCCCTAGAGCCATGATGTCGAAGAGATCTCCGATCATTTCTTCCTCCTCATCTTTTTGTCTTCATTTTCTTCTTTCGCCCCGATTGTCAACTTGGTCGAGAAGCTGTGTACGATGTTTTTTCTTGATATACAGTTCCTCCTTCATAGAAGATTTCCCCATCCCGGAAGGTTCTCTCCATCGCTGTTTCTCCAAGGCTCTTGAAAGCCGCAAAAGGGGAAGTCCTCTCCTTCTTTGACAAAAAACCCGTTCAGAGAGCTGAAGCTTGGATATTGATGCCCTCGACCCCTTTTTTCTTGATTGTCTTCTTCAGTGTGATGGTACCCCAACCCTTCTCTTTCGTACCTCGTTACTGGTTCCAAGGCTTGAAGTAGTCCTGGCTGTCCCATTCCCAGACTGGCTCCAGGTAAGTATTTCATCATTCTCAACATATTTGTGATCTTGGTGATGAGACCGGGTATATTGTCAGGGGGAAGATACTTGATTATCTGGGTGCTGAGAGTTTGTACTTGAGGCTTATAAGAAAAGCCTCCCAACTGTATGCTCTGGCTTCCGATGCCCAAAACAGATAACTCCAGATCTGCCAAAGTCCTTTCAGGATCTCCTTGGACGGTGATTATGTTCCCTTCGAACGGTATCTTGATCTTTTGGTGTAGGGAGGAGGGGAGTGCTCCTATGTCGTGTAGTCATGCCCTTCCCAACAGTAGGTTAAAACTGGAGGAATGTCTATGATTTGAAAGTCGGCCGGAAAGTTTTTGGGACCGACCATGAGATCGAGCTTCAGAGAACCCAAAACGGCTCTCCTGGTGTTGTCATAGGCCCTGACGGTTACAGCGGATGGAGAAAGCTCTGAATCCAAGATACCCAAGCATCTAGCGGTCTTCAGGGGGCAAACGTTTATGGTTGATCCGTTGTCGACGAGGACTTGCGGCAAGATTTTCCCCTGGGTTCGGACAGTGATATGGAGGCCCAGGCTATGTTTCCTTCCCAATGGAGATAAGTCTTCATCTGAAAATAACAGACTTCTTTGGATTGTGAGTGACCCAATCATGTTTGGCAGTTGTTCTGGGGTGGAATCGGGTGATATATGACAGCCTCATCTAGGAGTTTAATAAAGGCGGTCCTGTGAGGTTTGGAGGCAACCAAGAGGCCCCAAATGGTGATGTGTGCCTGTGTTTTCTTTAACTGTTCCAGTACTCGGTCTTCTATATTCCTTAGGAGGTGGTGTTTTCTTGGCCTCCATCAGTGGTGGCTGGTATAACCTTCCTGAGCGGGTAATCTATTGTATCCAAAGGGATGTTGGGTCTGATCCTTCTGAGATTTCTGATGTCTCTGGCTCTTCGGACCAACTGAAAGTCCCGGGGGAGGTTTTTGTCATACAGATTGTCTCCTTAGGGGGGCCTCATGGTTTCCACGGCTGTCCCTTCTTCTCTTGGGTCCATCCTATCCCAGATTTTCCGGGATTGGTTTTGATTATGAGTGGTTGCGAGATCTCCTGATTTGTCCTTCCTAAGCCCTGCCAAGGTAGGAAGTTCATTTTGGCCATCCATTGGTCGATTATCTGATTGAGGCATGGGGCAACTTGTGCTTTTGCCGGTAGCATAACGGGCGCCTTATAGGTTGGGTCATCTCGAATGAGTCCTATGGGGTCAAAGCCTTCTTCATCAGTGGTTAAGGCATTAATTCCCGCAGGTGGAGCGTGATTGGGAAAGGGGTTGTTGGTAACATTGGGCCCGCCGAGTGCGGGGATGATTCCGGCTTCAATAAGGTCCTAGATACAATGGCGAAGAGCCAAGCAGCGTTCCGTGTCATGGCCTGCTGCTTGATGGTATGCACAGTTCTCATTCATTCTCTAGGTGGTGGGAATAGGGTTTGGTGGGGGGCGCGGGTTGACTGGAGTGATTAGTCCGGCCTTTCGGAGTAGTTCCAGGCTTTTGACCAGGGTAGTGGGAAGGGTGCAGAAATTTCTCCTTTTCTTAGCGACGGTGCTTGAAGAGTCTCCTTGTACAGGCCAACTCATTGGAGGGATTTGTTGTGACTGTTGAAAGGGTTTTTGTTGATACGGGTATGAGCTTAGTTGGTTTATGGCTGGAGTGGCCGTCTTTCTCCCGGTGTAAGAGGCTTTCTTGGTATCCGTTTTTGCCTTCTTGGCCAATTTTTCCTCTACTTGTGACCCCATACTCAACAGGGCTCTGAAGTGTGGGAATACATGCTTTCCCATACAGTTCAATACAGCTGGAGTAAAATTCTTTTGTATGATTTCCAACTGCTCTTCTTCATCGGGCCGCTTGGACATTTGGGAGGCCATTTCTCTCTAGCGGGTGACAAAGTCACTGAAGCTCTCTTTCTCGCCTTGCTTGGCCATTTCCAGGTGTTTACGGGTAATTTCCAAATTCTCGTTGGACCCGTACTTGGTCATGAACTCTTTGACGATATCTCCCCAAGTTTTTGTGTGGTGTCTTTCCAGATCAAAAAACCATCTCAGGGCGGCCCCCGTGAGAGTCATGTGAAAGGCCTGAGCCAGCTCCGGCTCTCCACAGCCGGACACTTGCATGGATCTGATGTAGGATTGAAGATGGGTTTTGGGGGGTGTGGTACCGGTGAATTTGGTGATAGAAGTGAGCTTGAATCCCTGAGGCAGTCTGGCTTCTGGGTAGAGGGAGAAGGCGTTCATATTTGTGATCTCGTCTGCCCCTTTTATCAGAGAAATCCCTTTATGCAGGACCTTCATCTGTTCTTTCAGTTTCTTCATCTCTTCGCTCTCTCTTGACACCTCGTCGGGCTGTTCCCGAGCTATAACTGATTCCGCATACACTACCCGGAGTCGGTTGATGTCTGGGTATTCATTAGGAGGGGCTACTGGGGCCAGTAGGGGAATAGGTCTTGCGGGGACTTGTGGCCACGGTTGGTATTGGGGATCGAGGCCTTACTGAGGTTGTGGCCAGATGATGGGTGGCTCTTGTTGTTGGTAAGTGGGGCCTGAATCCGGGGCCCATTGGTTCTGGTTGTTAGGATCGGTTTGAACGGGATCGGCCATGACGGGGCCCGTTTGGGGGGGATTGGCTCCTGGAACCAGGGGGAGCACTTGCGATGACTGCCCTTGATCTCGATTAGGTGGTAGTCGTTCAAACCCCGGTGGTGCGGTCCGTACGGCTGACAATTCCTCTACTCGGACTCGGGTATTCTGTTGTTCGCTTGTGAGGCTTGCTAGGTTCGTGCTGACGGTCATTAATAAATGATGCATCTCGGCTAAAGTCGGCTGAGGTGCAGTCGCCTCGGCTAGGCTCTGATGCGACTCGATTTTTGCCAAAAGAACCACTAAAATTGCCGAGAAGAGCCTCGGATTTTTAGAAGGGTGTTGGAAAGTAAGCCGTAAGGTGGTACATCCCCTACGACTGTTTGACAAGTGTTTTAACTCGACTCGATCTTATATGCAGCGTAGGCGTACGAACGGTTAAGGCTTCAGGCTCCCTCCTATTTGGCAAGACCTTGCGATATACCCCAGGGGCGGGTACGTGCAAGAGTCTTTTGATATACTTCCCGGGTACGTGAGTGTTCTCGTCACTCGATATACCTCGGGGGCATACTTGGCCAAGGAGAGTGGAAGTAAATGCTTTCGGTTTATGTTGGCCCAATCAAGCCAACTCCCAACTCACTTATAATACTTCCGAGGGTTTGGGGTAATCTTCACACTCGTAGAACCAATGCATGATTTGTGAAAGTGCGTGTAAAGTTCGAAAGTTTTTGTTTTACAAATATCATTATCTTGATTACGTATTTTTTAAAAACTCCCATTCTTAGAAAAAATGTTTTTTCTTAATCAATTAACATAAGTAGGGAAAACAGTAAAAACAAGTATTCAACAGATAAACAAAGGTCCACATATAAGAGTCTAGTTTTCTAACAGTCCCCAGCAGAGTCGCCAGTGTGAGAATCCGCAAAATGCGACCCCCCGGGTCTCGTCCCCGTTCGGTTGGGCGTCTGAAACATCGGAACGGATTCCGTCATTCCATTTGCTGGAGTGTCTCTGCTGATTCATATCATGTGCCCCTATGTTCTATTTCTAGATGCAAAGGGGTTCTTTCAGAGTCGCCAGTACGTTTTACGAGAAAACGGACAAAATAGTTGTGTAAGAGAAAAGACTATAGACAAACCTTTCCTTACACGTTTGTCTACGAAACCAGGATTCTATAGGGTTCGGAAACTATATTACGGTTTGGGAAGGTGTTAAGCACCCATTCCGCCCTTTCGGTCTCTAGTGGTCTTTTATATGTTTATTCTATGTTGGAAAACTTGGATGCTTTTACTGACAGTCTACTACTTTCTAAGTGAAAACCCTGATTTTGGGAAAACGGGAAAAGGAATGAGAATCCTTTGTATTCCGAGATCCGATGTTTAGTTTTGAGAAATACAAATACAAGTGACAAGAGTTATTTTTCTTTAGAGAGGGAGCTTCCCGTATTATTTCTCGGATAATGACGGTTTTCTCGAGTTTTGACTTGTTTTGAAAAAGTTTGGATCTTATAGTGGAACTAATTCAATATGGAATTGGAACTCTTGAGGAGAGTTCTTCCGGACGTATCATAATCTATGAAACATATAGGATATACCGGATTTTTAATTCCTAAGTAAGTTTTACCGGTTCGGGTTTTGGAAATAGGATTTTATCCGGATGGTAATGTACTTACTCTTCTGGTTTTGCAAATGATTTTATCAGGGTCTTTTTGTTTTGAAAACGATAGACTATTTATAACTTGGCAATAAGTTTATTCAAATAGAACGTGGACAAAACAACAGAAATGAAACAAGTATACATATATTTAATGTTGAATACTAGAAGAGACTTTCTTTACCTTCTCGACGAGAATAATAATAAGAAAGAAAATATAATCCGGTGGAGAGATTTCCGGCGATATTGATCTTTTCCTTCTTCAGATATTTTTGAGAATTCGATTCTAGAGACGGGACACGTCGAGTGTCGAGAATAGATTCAATAATTCTTTAGGAATAAGACGATAATAGAGAAAGCTTGATAAAAGACTAGAAAATCAGATTTAAAACTTAGAATTCTTCAATCCCAAGTTTCTGCCTTGAACCCTTGGGGGTGTTGGCCTATTTATACTGCTCGGGGAAGATTGTCGTGCGACACTTCCCCAAAAAGGGCATATGTCGCACGACAATGTGTCCAATGTCGCGCGACAAACGGCTGAAGTGATGTTTCTGACAGACTGATGAGTCAGAGAGTGGATGGTCTGGTATCAGTAGGGATTGTCGCGCGACATAGTGGGATTGTCGCTCGACATATCAGGGATTGTCACGCGACAATGTGATATGTCGTGCGACAATCTCTCTTAAAAACAGGTTTGTTGGCCAACAAACCCTTTTGGGGTAGTTTCGGGTGCTCGAGTGGGTCCCAGGCCAGAAAACAGTAGTTCTTGAAGGTCGTTAGGGTTCTTACGGGGGTCACGGATCGGGGTGTCTACAGCCGCCTATTGCCGCCCATTGGTGAACAGGCCCTAAACCGTGCACGGGGAAAATGAAGTCGGTGACTCCGCCGGTGGTTGTGTTGCCCACAAAGGAGAGCCCACTCTAGGTATCCTGCCTTCCGACAGGACTATGTGTTCTCGGTTAGATGAGTTTCCCCGGCAAGCAAAGCAGGTCCCGTGTGCCGCTACTTCCCAAATGGTGAGTCCCCGGGAAGTAGTTGGGCTACTAATGGTCATTACCCACTAGGGTATAACCTGGTGTAGTTTCTCCAGGGTGTCGTGGGAACTTGTATGGGCGTTCTCCTCGTTAACTATTCAGAGTGTTATTTCCGGAAAAATGTCTTGAGGGTTATCTCTGAACGACCTACTTGGAGAACCAAATCCCTGAGCCACCACCCGATCTAGAGGAGACATGGACAAGAACCTTGGATCCTTCGGGACTCGCTGGATTCTCTGTTCTGGGCCTGGACTAACCGCGGGGTGAAACTGAGGCATTATACTAGAGACGTGATACGAGAGTTATTGTGAGATTGTGATTGTGCTGTGATTATTATTGTATCGTATCATGTCTCATATTGATTTATGTGTGTTGCCTCGATTATGATGAAATTGATGTAAAGACTTATGCAAACACATTTAGACAGAACAGAATACACGTACAGAACTTCGAGCCTTTCATAATATATTAATATATATAAAGTGGAAAGAGATAATAATTATTGAACTTGGAAATGATGTATGGGTATACGAACACTTGCGGATTATGGAATAGTGAGCCATATCATAATGCATATAATATACTCACGATTGAAGGGAAAATTGTAGCTAACGAAATAGCTGGACGAGAGTACAACGTAATATAACGGTTTAGGCTAAAGACCTTGGGGTGAAGCCTATTAGGTGGCCAATATAAGATTCATAATAAATTATAATTAAAGTGAAAATAATGAATACTTGGCCTATAGTTATGACTTATGGCGTAAGTGACGGATAGCATAGAATGGTGTGGACTTACTATTGAGTGTTGATAATCCGTAGCTTGTCAAACCCTATGAAGCTATAATTTGGTATGAGGCAACTGTAGTCAATTGATCTCCTCGGGTTATGGAAATTCCTTGGAGTTTGTCTTATGGATGGTTAGAGGAGAGATATAGTTGTTGGGCAAATGGCTTCCGGGTAGCTAGGATAGAAATCCTAGTGGGGTTGCTTGCACGTGGGTTTGCATTGCATTGCATTGCACGTTTTCAAACTATTACGCTAAAGTAAAGTATTTTCTATATAAAACCTATATAGTTCCCACTGAGCCCGGATTTGGCTCATCCCGTTTTCTAATAGTTTTACAGGCATAGCATCACGGGTGGTGTATGACGTACGTATATAGAGGCCTCTGATGTCCACAGTCTGTGTCTAGTCCTTCTTCGGGAATGGACTATATTGTATAATCAATCTGATTTCCTTTTTATTGTAAACGGATTATGATTTGATAAACGAATTATATTGTAAATTTGTATAAATGATTTTATATATGTGGAGTTGATTTTAGTATGATTTGATGTGATTCCATTTGTATGAGAAATGATTTAAATGTTACAGTTTGGTTTATTACCCGAACTAACTCCACATGCCTCGGTTTTTGTAAAATAAGCTTTTAAACATGATCACCATTTTCTTTGAGAAAAGTTTATAAAAGTCGTGATTTTTATTTTTTAAACCCGCCGTTGCACACGGCATCCGTGATTAACCGGGTCCAGGAGGTGAAAATCTCAGAACGGATTCGGGGCGTCACAGCTATCCTTGGGCTCATCATTCCCCTCCTCTTGAAAAGGAATTGTCCTCAATTCGTCACCTACACTAAACGGACTTAGATCAGCAACATTAAATGTATCACTCACATTATACTCACCTGGAAGATCAAGTTTGTATGCATTGTCATTGATCTTTTGCAAAACTTGAAATGGTCCATCTCCTCTCGGTAACAACTTAGAACGCCTTTGAACTGGAAAACGTTCCTTTCTCAAGTGCAGCCAAACCCAATCTCCTTATTCAAAGACCACCTTTTTCCTTCCTTTGTTTGCTTGCTGCATATACTGCTCAATTATTCTTTCAATGTTTTGCCTCGCCTTCTCATGAATCTGTCTAACAAACTCAGCTTTCTTCCTGCCATCTAGGTTAGCATGCTCAACAGGTAATGGCAATAAATCCAAAGGAGCTAAAGGATTAAAACCATACACAATCTCAAAAGGAGAAAACTTAGATGCAGAATGGACAGATCGATTATATGCAAACTCAACATGAGGCAAACATTCTTCCCACTCTTTTAGGTTCTTCTTAATTATGGCACACAACAAAGTAGATAAAGTTCTATTTACTACTTCTGTTTAACCATCAGTTTGGGGATGACATGTAGTAGAAAACAAGAATTTAGTATCTAACTTTCCCCACAAAGTCTTCCAAAAGTATCTCAAAAACTTTGCATCCCTATTAGAAACAATGGTTCTAGGCATGCCATGAAATCGCACAATTTATTTGAAGAATAAATTAGCAATTCATGGTGCATCATCAGTTTTATTACAAGCAATAAAATGAGCCATTTTAGAAAATCTATTAACCACCACGAAAATAGAATCATTCCCATGTTTAGTCCTAGGCAAACCCAACACAAAATCCATAGAAATGTCAACCCAAGGGTCACTAGGAAAGGGCAATGGAGTATACAGACCATGGGGGTTTAACTTAGACTTTACTTTCTTACAAGTAACACATCTCTCACAGATTCTTTCGACATCTCTTTTCATGTGAGGGCAAAAGAAGTGTTCTTGCAATACTCCTAAGGTCTTAGTTATACCAAAGTGCCCCCATTAGACTCCCACCATGAGCTTCTTTCACAAGCAACTCATGCAATGAACATTTAGGCACACAAAGTTTGTTTTCACGCATTAAGAACCCATCATGCCTAAAGTACTTATAAAATGCTATTTTCTCACAAGCATTAAAGATATCTCTAAAATTAGCTTAATCACAATACAATTTCTTGATGTATTCAAATCCAAGCAATTTAGCATCTAAAGTAGCAATTAAAGCATACTTGCGTGATAAAGCATCTGCTAGAACATTTTCCTTACCCTGCTTATACATGATCACATACGAAAAAGTCTCTATGAACTCTACCCATTTGGCATGGCATTTGTTCAACCTTTGCTGTCCCTTCAAGTACTTCAACGATTCATGATTTGTGTGAATCACGAACTCCTTCGGCCATAGATAGTGCTGCCATGTATCCAATGCTCTAACCAATGCTTAATACTCCTTGTCGTAGGTAGGGTAATCTAAGGTCGCCCCACCTAGCTTCTCACTAAAGTATGCTATTGGCTTCTGTGAGAACCCGCAAATGCGACCCCCGGATCTCGTCCCCGTTCGTTGGGCGTCTGAAACGTCGGAAGGGATCCCGTCGTTCCATTTGCTTGGAGCTGGTTGATGATTCATATCGGGTGTCCCTCTATCCTGTTTCTAGGTGTAAGAGGGTTCATTCAGAGTCGCCAGTACGTTTTACGAGAAAACGGACAAAAAGGTTGTGTAAGAGAAAAGGCTACAGATAAGCCTTTCTTTACACGTTTGTCTGCAAAACCAGGATTCTATAGGTTTCGGGAACTATATTACGGTTTGGGAAGGTGTTAAGCACCCATTCCGCCCTTTCGGTCTCTAGTGGTCTTATATGTTTATTTTATGTTGAAAAACTTGGATGCTTTTACTGACAGTCTACTACTTTTCTAATAAAAACCCTAATTTCTGGGGGAAAACGGGAAAGGGATAGAAACCTTTGTGTTTCGAGATCCGATGTTTTTTTATTATTGAAAGATGTAAATACAAATGACAAAACCTTTTATTTTGAGAGAGTATCCCGTATTATTTTCTCAGATAATGACGGTTTTCTCGGGTTATGATTACTTTTGTAAAAGTTCGGATCTTATATCGGGACTAATTTAATGTGGAACTAGAACTCTTTGAGGAGAGTTATCAGACACGTCGCAGTCTATAGAGAAGACATGATATGTTGATTTTAATTCCTAGATAAGTCGTATTAGTCCGGGTTTTGAAAACAGAGTTTTATCCGGACGATAACGTACTTACTCTTTTGGTTTTGCAAATGATTTTATCAGGGTCTTTTGTTTTGAAGACGGTAGACTATTTATAACTTGGCAATAAGTTTATTCAAATAAAACGTGGACAAAACAACAGAAATAAAACAAGTACTCAGATAACCTGTTTTTCGGGCGCGTTAGAAAAAATCAAATTCTAAAAGTCCATAATAAAGCTAATATACAGATATCTTATTTAATTACTAGAAGAGACTTTCGTTACCTTCCCGACGAGAATAATAATAAGAAAGAAAATATAATACGGCAGAGAGATCTCCGGCGATAATAATCTTCTCCTTCTTCAGATATTTCCGAGAATTCGATTCCCGAGACTGGACACGTCGAGTGTCGAGAATAGATTCGATAATTCTTCAGAAATAAGACGATAATAAAAAATACTTGACGAAAGATCAGAAAATCAGATCATAAACCCGCAATTCTGCTCTAAAACTGCTGTTTTTTGCTGTGATGTTGGTGTCCTTGAACCTTGGGTGCTGCTGGCCTATTTATAGTGGCGAAAAGGTGTATGTCGCGCGACATATTGGTGTATGTCGCGCGACAATCTTGACTGTCGCGCGACATTCTACTTTAATGATGATTCTGACTCATTGCTGAGTCAGAAAGTGGAGTGGTGGGGTGTTTGTCGCGCGACATGTTCCCATAAAGTGGGATTGTCGCGCGACATACTGATACCAATATGGGGAGACTTATCCGTAGCTAAGGACTACGCAACAAGGGGGAAGAGACGCACTCTAAAGAACAAGATAACAAAGACAAAAGATAGATTTAAACATAGATAGGACCAGTAACAGACTTATTATGACTAACATAAATAGATGTGAAGATATGTTTAACTAGAATTAAACATAAACCAGTACCAAGAAAGATAATAATACCAAGGATAATATAAAATAAGATAGGCATCTTATAGAATATGAAAGACTCTCATGGAGAGATTACAAACTTTCTCACACTAGAAAATATACAAACTAGAAAAACTCACTCAAAACCACGATGATTCAAACAACATAAGCTAGCTCCTTTTATAGGGGAAGGGCGTAGCAACAAGCCAAAATAAAAGCAATACAGCTGTCTAAAGAGATAAGGAGGGAATCTCTTTTACAAAAGCTAAAGCAAACAACTTTAAATAAAGTAGACAAATATCATGCCGAAAGTAAAAAGCAGAAGATGCTTCACGAGTGATGTCGGGGTAGTGGAGTACTACGTCATGCATGACGTCAGTGTGCACTTAATCTGTCTCATTCCCGTCATCATCCCAATCCCAGTTATTTCCACCATAAAGATGAGAGTAGGGACTGTAGGGACCATCATCATCATCTGGACTGGTAGCAGCAAGCTCATCTAATTCATTGGCAAAATCCATGAGATTTGGATCATCATCTTCATCATCACTGCTATTATCACTAATTCCAACAAAAGCTTCGGAGTCAGAACTTAGTTCACCGTAATCCCACCGATGAGTAGAGGCATAAGAGTACAAGTGTTCAAATAAGCGAACGGCATCATCATTCCAGGGAGCACTCTGCCATGGATCATGAGAAAACTTAACAAAATCTGGGACAGAATCATAATCTACCTTATTCAATGCACATATGTTCCTTAAAAAGGTAACATAGTCAAGATCATAAGGTTCTCTAATCGATTTTGATAAATTGCGGGTGAACCATCCTTCAATAGTAGCATTGGAGCCGTCTGGAAGAGGGGTTCTGAGAGGTTTATGAAAATGGATTAAACAGTAGGTATGGTAATGAGTTTGCAAAGCTTCCTTCCATTGGTCAACTATTTTAAACCATTTTAAAAAGGTTATGAAATTATATGAACTGGGAAGTCCATATAAGTCCTGGTGAGCGGTCTGGATTTCAGGTTCGGAGGTAGCGATTTGAATGTAGAGAAGGAGATCCGCTGCTTTAAAAATGAAACCAATATGGTAAACCTGGGTAAGATACCATAAAAATACAAGAGCAACCTTTGGAACTCGATAACAGTAATGGATATGGAACAAAGAACAAAAGGGGTAATCAGGATGAAGACGAAGTCCTCTAAAACAGAGGCCATGCTATTCAAGCAATATACACAGGTACTTGAAAATTTGTTCTTTTCCACGGGAACGAAGGGTGCGATTAAGGACTTTGTTCTGGAGTTCATCAGGAAGATAAGGTATGGCATCCATGGGTTCAATATTTGGGTTAAGCTCAGAAAATTGGAATGGAGGGGGAAAAGGAGATGGATTTGAGGAACTGGCCATTTCTGAATGAGAAATCTGGGTTAGGGTATAAACGATTGGAAGACTTGATGAAGAATGAAGGAGGGGATCATTGAATTTATAGGGCTTACAAAAAGGTTCTTTTTCAAAAGGAGCGATGTGGGATACAAAACTTAACTCATAGGGTTTGCTTAGCTGAGGGGGTTTTCTTGAAAAGAAATCAGCTATTACATTATTTTTTCCTTTAAGGTGCTTGACTTCATAATCCCATTGGGAAAACCATTCTGCCCATCTAAGTAACTGAGAATTTGGAATTTGTTTATTTTTGAATTGGATCATTGCTGGAAAGGATGACATATCCATTTCGATTTTGAAATGATAACCAATCAAATGAAACTGAAAATTTTCAATTCCTCTTCTCACTGCAAGGATTTCTTTGAAGGTACTGTGGTAATGAATTTCACCTTGCTTGAATCTACCTGACTTGTATTCACATGGAGATCTGACACCATTCTTTTCTTCAAGAAGGATGGCTGCCCAAAATTCATTACTTGCATCAGTTTGAAGGATTCGTTGACCATCAGCAGGAATCTTCAGATTGGGAAGTTGAGTTGTGAGGGCTTTCAACTTCTGGACTGCTTCAACTTGGGCTTTTGACCATGGAGGTGGGGACTTCTTGAGCAGAGCTGACAGAGGAGCTGTATAGGAAACAACTTTCGGAATAAACGGGGACATATAATTAACCAAACCAAGAAATTGCTGAATCTGAGTTTTGGTGGTCAATTTGTTAGGAAACTTCTGTAAATCCTTTGAAATATGCTCTTGAAGTTGGATCTTGCTGTCTTTGATTTTAATGCCTAAGAAATCAATCTCAGGGGTTCCAATAATCATTTTCCTTTCTGACAACATGATTCCATGAGTGAGGACAATATGATGAAATTGTTGGAGCAACTGCAAATGTTCAGCTTCAGAGGGGCTAAACAGAAAGATATCATCAATGAATATCAATGCATTTGCAGCAATTGGTTCAAAAATCGACATCATTGTCTTCTGAAAAATAGATGGAGCATTCTTGAGTCCAAAAGGCATCACGGTCCATTGGTAATGGAAACCAGGAATACAGAAGGCGGTCTTTGGGCGATCATCTGGGCGAATACCAAGTTGCCAAAATCCAGCTTTGAGATCAAACTTGGAAAAAATGTTGGCATTGGAGAGATGACTGAACAACGAGTGTTTCTGGGGTAAAGGAAACTTATCACTGGCCAAGAAATAATTCAGCGGTTGATAATTAATAACAAGCCGCATCTTTCCTCTGATCTGCTCATAACGTTTATTGACATAGAAGGCTTCGCAAGCCCACGGAGAAGTAGTATCTTCAATCAACTGTTGCTGTTTGAGAGATTGGTGTTCCTTAAGAGCAAGAGCTTGATGTTCTGGATTCATTCCAGAATGAGAGGCTCTAGTATGGTTGACATCTTCATTCAGCTTGAAAGGAAGAGTAACAAAGAACTTGCTATTTCTCCATAAAGGGTTCTGACATTTGGTGAGGAATTCAGTATGATTTTCAGCACATGACATGGTGATTAGTTTCTGGCGAATGACACCAATTGAAATACCAGGGTCAATTGGTAATGACGGTGCTGCTTGGTAGAAATCAAGAACTGCTTGCATATCATGCCAAGGAAGGAATGATTTCTTGTAGCGTAAACCGCTGTCTTGAAATTGAACTGGCAGCTTCTTGATCAAATCCCATCCAATCATGATTGCATCCATCGGCACAGGACTTCCGTAAACAGAATGCTTAAGACGTAAGCCTGGAAGAATTTGGATTTGGATTGGCTTGGAAACTTTGTTACCATACATGATTTCACCATTAGCACATCGGAATGCTATTTGGCAAGGCTTCCAAAATGTGGGCGGCAACAGGGACGGATTTACCATAATGCGGGAGGCACCAGTATCAAAAAGAGCAAGGACCTTGATTGGCTTCGAATAAGCTTCTGGAAAAAGCTTCACATAAGCATGGGGAGTTTGAGCCACAAGGAGTTCTTCTTCTTGATTTGAACAGGTTAGCTGTTGCAAGTGAAAATCTTCATCACTTGGGAGAGAGGATATAACACTTTCATTTTCACTGGGAGGTTCACTTTCTGCTTCTGATTGCTCTGAATCGGTATAGGCAATCTTCATTAAACTTTCCGGAGAGGCTTCATCTTGAGCAGAGAGAACAGATTCAACATCAGATTCTGCTATATCTGGGGCAAGTTTATGTAGAAGAGCCATGAACTAGGCTTTCTTCTCACCATTCGGGCAATTCTTCGCATAGTGACCAGGCTTCTTGCAAATAAAACATTTATCTGTTTTCTTTCCTCGGAATGCCTTTTTCTTGACAAATTTGAAGTTCTTGAACTTCTTCTTCTTCTTGTAAGGTTTGACAAAGTCATTGGAGGAATGCTTTGAGGAGCGGGAAGACCGTCGAAACTTCTTTTTCTTTGCAAGGCGTTTATGTTGGGAACAGTCACAACCTTCTTTATTCTTGCATTTGATCTTCCAGTGATCTTTGTTGCAGGCTTTGGAGAGCATCTTACTGGTTTTCTCCATTTGATCCATAAGTGTCTTCTGGTTACAAATTCGTTCAACATAATCTGTAAGGAGTTCATAAATTCAACCCAAAGAGAGAGTTTTGAGGTCGAGCTTTTGGATCCTTAACAACTTTTCTGCTTCAGAGACAAGGGCATCAGGGAAAGATTGGAAGAAAATCTGCTTAAGGTTGGGATCATCAATTCCACCGAGAATGTAGAATCGTTTCGACATTCTGTCGTAATGGCGTTCAAGGTCAGCTTCTTGAAGCGAACAACATTTCATTCCCATAAATTCTGAGCGGGCTATATCACTAAATTTGGACCGAGTTCCAACAAACTCATTGTAAATAGTACCAAGAAAGACATCAATGGAGGTAACCTGCTGTAATTGGAGCTGTCTATATTCTTGTAGAGATTCGTACCAATCATACAAACGTCCTGATAAGCGTGCAAGGAAACGCTTAAACACTGACCGTAAATCATAAAGCTCATTGTCAGCAATAATCCAAGCTTTAAACTGGAAGAAACGGTCACGCCAAAATTTAGGCTTGATATCATCTATGGTAAACCGTAAATGATTTTCTTGGTGATGGTTTGTGGGAATAGTATTTGGTGCAGGTGCATGAGGTGGTTGAGGATTTTCAGGTGGGTCTTCAACCATTGGTTCAGTGGTTTCTTCTGTAGGTTGAGTAGTGGAGGATTGGGCTGCAAACATTTGTTCAAAGGAGTTGAACAAATCGTCCGATTCGATTTTAACAGGGGTATGGTCTGGTAGGGTAAGGGCTCTGAGAAAAGAGGCTATTTGGTTGGTTGGCTGGTTTTCATGAATTTCCATAGCGAACATATCCATAGGTTTTGTGGAAGCACCTTGGATAACATCAATAACATCAGATGGGTGGCGGTAAGCTTCTGGATTGGTGGCTGGTGAAGTTGTGGTTGATTTGATAGTGGTTGTGGAAGTTGGGGGCAAAGAGGTTTGTAAGGGAGTTGGTTCTTTAAGGACAATCCCACGGGCTTCTCTGGCTGTAGGAGGAGCAGAGACACATGGGAACGGTTTGGACCAATCAACTTCAGATGGTTGCTTTGCTTGGAAAGGATAGTTTGATTTGCGGGGTTGGAAAACAGGCTTTGGGGTTGGTTTAGACTTTGGAGGAGAATTGGACCATGGAGGTAATCTCCTTTTGGGTGGTTCATCCCAAAGGTTGAGAGAGGTGGAACGAGGATTAGCAAGGGAGTATTCTGCTGGGTTGAAAGTGTTTTGGGCTGGTGGTTCTGTTGAATAGAAAATAGAAACATTTGGGATGTCTCTAGTGTTTGGGAACAAAGATTTCGGCCTTTCATGAGAGTAAGCATAATTTATTGCTTCACTTCTTTCAATGGATTCAAGCTGGGCTAAGAGGGCTCGTTTTTCTGCTTCCTTTTCACGAAAGAAATTGGAAGTGGCAGCAAAATCATTGACTGTGGTTGCAACATATGTCATTTGATCATTTAAGGTTCTGATTCTCGTTTTTATATCAGCAATCATATCCGGGATAGTGGAAAGAGAGGAGATCTTCTTATTCAGCTGTTGTGTTTGCTGTGCGATTTGAGAAAGAACCTGATTCTGGGCAACTGCATTTTCTGCTTGCCAATTCAGTGTTGCTTCAGCCGCTGTAATCTTTTTCACCTGTCCATCGGAACCAATGGAAGTAGGATTCGGAATTTTCCAACGATGACTCACATGAGTTGTGAGGTTATCAAAATCCTCAGCAGGAGGAAAAGAAGGTTCAGGGGAATTTGGTTCTTGAGCCATATAGTAACATGGGAGTGGTTCTGGCTGGGAAGGTTTAGGTGGAGTGTAACAAGAGGGAGCTTGGCGGTAAGGACGACCAAGTGCTTTGAGGGCTTTTTGGGCATAAGGTGAAAGGCTTTGTGGAGGTGGCTTTGGTGGTGATGGATTGTGTGGAGGAGGTGGAGGTTTGCAGTCTGGTACTTCTGGTGGGGGTGTAGGCTTTTGCCTGTTGTGAACACCCCAATCCACGACTCTCGTATGAACCTAATTTTCATTATACATCAAGTCTTGAGTCGTCATGCATACAGGAGACCGTTAGGAAAAACCCTAATTTTCGAGCGCGTTAGGAATCTACGACAACCTTGGGTTTTTTTGATAGCCAGCCGCACGCCCCCCAACCGCACGGTTGGCTCCCAACCGTACGGTTGGCACATACCGCCGCCGCCTGCCGCACGCCCCCCAACCGCACGGTTGGCTCCCAACCGTACAGTTGGCACACACCGCCGTCGCCTGTCGCACACCCAACCGTACGGCTACCTGCCAACCGTACGGTTGGCACACCATTGTCGCACGCCCTAGCCGCACGCCATGCGGCTACCCCCTGCGGTTGGCCTCTTTTGGAGAGTTTTTGGCGGATTTTTTCCCTATAAATAGAACTCTTGGGGTCTCATTTTGGGGACATCAACACTCAATAGCGTTTTTAGTAAGTAGGAACTCTGTCAAAATTATTAGAGAGTCATTTTAGAGAAATTCTGAGAGAAAGTTTCCGAGAGAGAATTTCTGAGAGAGAAATTTGGCAAGCGCGTCAGGTACGTCTATCTACAACCTTTCTTAATTTCAATATCGCATTTAAGTGTTCATTTTTAATATAGAAAATTAGATAACTTGCAAAGAAGTTCACTGCTTTCAAAATAAATCCTTTCTAAATCTTACAAGAAAACTAAAATCCGTTTTGACACGTTTTCAAAACAAACAAAAATACAAAAACAGTTTCCAAAAGAATGGAACTACGAGACTCTGATTTCATTCTACGAATGAATACGTAGGCGTTCGCAAAGCTCGAGTCTGATTTCAAAAATATTGTTTTAAACTAAATTTATCCGGAAAGGATTATTCTGAAAACAATTCGAACTACTTGCAAGATATCTAAAATAGGAATTAGATGCATGATCCATTAAGAGACCGAAAGGGCGAATTGGGTGCCTAACACCTTCCCAATTCGTAACGTAGTTCCCGAACCCTAACAAAGTCAATTTTTAAAATAAATCTCTGGTTTCAAATGTATGAGAGATAATTCGTTTTCGAATTGTCCTTCGTACGATCTTTTGTTTGTTTTCTCGTAAAACAAACTGGCGACCCTACAAAACATGTTTTTTTTAAAGAAAACCGAGAACGAGGACTCTTTCTTTCTCTCGGGTCGCGCGCGGGTCCGGATTCTCACACCTGTCTCCATAAGTGACATAATAGTTAAATTTGCCACTTGGTTCACCTAGAAGATCAACAGTAGGGTCACCTGCTTGGTAACGTTCTTCAAGAAGTTCTTGAGAATTCAAGGCTTTTCTAGCCTTCTTCTTTCTGTACAATCTCAACTTTGCGGGTTCTAGCTCTGCCTCAAAAGCTAGTTCTTCACAATCATCACAATTACAGTCATCACAAGGGATATGCCTGTTTGGCTTAGAATACTGGTACACCGGTTTGCCATGTCGATTAAACGACCAGATTGGCAAGGAACCATTTTCAAGAACTGGATCTGTGGATAACCTGCATATTTCTTGCATCATCATGAGTTCAGTTTGAAACGGATTCCTTTCAGGTGAAACTGGAATATTTTTCTTGCTGAATCTCATTTCAATTTGCTTATCTGCCCTGCGAGTGTAAGTTGGATTAGTCTGCTGAAAAGACTCTGTATTGGCTTCTGCCTGGAGCTTTTCATAGGAAGTAACCCAAACTTCTGGTAGAAGCGTCACAAGTTCATCACGAGTAAGCTGGCGGGGAACATAACTGGCTGTGTGAGCTCGATCGGAATCGATTGTGAGCATGAGGGCTTCAGATGTAGAGGAACCGGGGATACAGAGATCATAAGAATGATTCTGCACTCGGTAGACCATTTGCTGGTGGATGGTTGCTGCTGCAGTACCTGGGATCATTGAGACACCAGAGATCTGAACCTGGATCTTTAAAGCAGAGCAAACATACGGATCACTGAGAGGGAGATTGAAATTGGGATACAATGTAAAAAACACTGTTCCTGCATTCAAAGTTACTTGAACATTGCCAAGGATTGCTTGTTGGTAATTTGTCAACCGAGAGTCAACAAGAGCAATACGGGCAACTGCTTGTAAACCTTTGCGTCCATGAAAAGTGACAGCAAAACGGATTGCTCCGAAATGCAAGTGGGTATAACCTTGAGCTAAGGCTATTCTGGAAATATCTGCGGAAATGGGGACAGTGAAGAACTGTTCTTCATGTCCTGATTTAACAAACAAAGAATCAAATGGAGTATACTGGACAAACTCTCGAACTGGAAGTTTTGATTTGTCAAAAGTGACTAACTGTTTGACTCTTTTGGTGAAAGACTCAGATGAGGGTTTTTGAAAAACATGATAAGGATTTGTGATAGCTAACTTAGTTTCAGGGATTTTAGTATCTGGGATATGAGTGATTTCATACAAAGACTCGATCTTATCACTACGAGAGCTATTTGACCTAAAAGACTATGAAGGACTAATAGACTTAGAAGAAGAAGCATACATGGACTTGGATTTGGAAAACATAATGGAAACAACAGGTAATTTATGACGACAAGGATTTTTGGAGATAAATCATACTTTCAAAAGCATATAGATAACATTGCTCTTGATAACAGTGAAACAACATTTTTAGTAGATCAAAGATCCAAAGACGACCTTCTGCAATACCAAAATCTATAATCTCATATTTGACCACAATCTGCGAGCATTTATCAGGCATACACACGGCTGTCCATCGCCTAAAGACCTGGCGCTCAAACACCTGTCCATATATGAGAGTATAACGTTTTGTGTAAGCAAAAGATTTATACAAGTGTTCAGAAAAATAGAACAAAAGCTTTCTGATACAGGAGGTCCACACAACTTAATCTGAGTGTTCTGATGTGAGAGATCCATATGAGATGGCAGTCACAGAGCATACTAAAATCAGATGAAGAAGGTAAGTGGCAGCTGTAGAGCATACTTATCATTCTTCTGATTTTTCATACTAATCATAGTATAAATATCACTGAAAACTGTTTCGAGATCAAGAAAAAGATTAAACATATGGTTAAGAAAAAATTGCTTATGTCCAAAATCCTTAAGGTCATAAATTAACCTTAATTAACTACTCACGAATAGACATATAAAACGTTCGCTCTGATACCAATATTTTTTCCAAGTTTGATCTCAAAGTGGGATTGTCGTGCGACATGTTCCCATAAAGTGGGATTGTCGTGCGACATACTGGTGTATGTCGCGCGACAATCTTGACTGTCGCGATACAATCTTGAATGTCGTGCGACATTTCACTTTAAAGCATGTTTGTTTGGCCAACAAACGCTTCCGGGGCAGTCTCGGGTGTTCGGGTGGGTCCCGGAGTCCAGAAACAGCAGTTCTCGAAGGTTGTTAGGGTTCTTGCGGGGGTCACGGATTGGGGTGTCTACAGACCCTCTCGACTCAAGCTCCTTGCTTGCAAGGAATTGAGGCGACTGGAAGAGACCATGATCCATGGCTCCCGCATGAACTCTAAAGGAGTGTGTGTATGAAAAAGTGCTCGTGAGTGCCTCCGGAGAGGGCTTTTATTACCTCATTGCCTCTTTCGAGGGCTTTCATTTGTTCCACTCGCCTTAGATGGGAGGACTACATTTGCTCCACTAGCCTCAGATGGGAGGACTACCATTGCTCCACTGTGCCTCAGATGGGAGGGCTTTTGATCTGTAAAACAAAGCAAAAGAAAAGGAAAAAAGAAAACAAATTGCCTCCGGCGAGGGCTTGTGCCTGTGGAAAGGACTTGATGACCGGTTTTTCCTGTAAAAAGGGCTTATGTGAATGGATTGTGTAATACCCCGTATTTTAATTTGTTTTAATTGGGTTAGGTGTAGTATGATTTAATGATATTGGTTGAGGTGAAAAAAATGATAAGTGTTAACTTTATACAGGAGAAGGGTGAAATTTCGTGTGAGGGAGTCTCGTAGCATTTCAACACATAGGATTTTGTTGTATTCACTCCTTTATACTTGTATAAGTGATCATTTGGTGATTCGGGTGGTCCAAACCAATTTTGGTTCGTAAATAAGAAGTTTTGATCCTACGCGATTTCCTTATTTTTAGCCAACTTTGAATTATCGTAACTTTCTCATCTTCTATCCGATTTGACTGTCGTTTATTCATACTTCTATATTTCATGCCATTCTACAACTTTTGTGTTTTAGCCGAAGTCCAATTCGCACTCCTCGTTGACCAAAACAGGGCCCGAAGTTGGCCCATCGCTAAATTCTGGTCTTTCGGTAGCGCTTTGGCAGAACGCTATCTTCGGTGAATTTCTGGGAATTATTGGTCCTTAATTTTGAAAAACTTCCAACTAGGAAGTTGTAGAACTTTGAAATACCTTTCCGTGAACATAAAGAACGCCTCAATCGGAGTTCCGAGTCAAAAGTTATGGCCAAAACAAAAACAGTGCTCCAGAACCAAAATTGCGCGCGGACCGGTCTGGGAGTTCCAGACTCAAGCGCGGACCGGTCTGGCCTTTCTCCAGACCGGTCCGGCCTTTAAAAATTGCCAAATTTTCACCTCGCGGACCGGTCTAAGGGTTTTGGCATACCGGTCCGCACGGTTACTGTAGCAACCGACTTAAAATGGTTTTAAGGTCGTTTTTCACCCATTTTCACTCATTTTTCGAGCTAGGCTCATCCACACACCTCCAGAGACTTCCGAAAGATTCTAGAGAGGGAAAGAGAGAGATTCCTACGCTTCTCTCATCCCCGATCAAAGATTGAAGCTCGAAATCATCCGAATCATCTTCAAATTCACTATTCATCGTCTTCCTCCTTGGGATTCCTTTGGGAGAGCTTGGATTCTCTTCTTTCTTCACTCTATACGGCTAATAAACACGAGGTAGGGGTTATATGTTCTTAAACTTGAACTTTTTTCCATGTTTCATGGATATCATTATAAGCTTCCTCCATTTGCCTTATTTATCTAAAGCTTGGCCTATAATATGATGCTTTATGATTAGTAAGGATCTAAAAGTGTGATTTGAGGAGGTTGGTGCTATGTACACTTGATAATATGATTTTATTTGACTAGAAATTGATGATTTATACACGTATGTTAAATATGATGATTTTGTCTATTGATATCAGTGATACATGATTAATTGGAGTATAAATTCACATATTTAAGCAAGATATGCCATCTAAGTTCTATGATTATATGTTATTGATTCATATGGATGTCCTTTGGGTGTGTATGTGTTGATTTGACAAGAAAAGGGTTTTGTATACACTAAAGGACATGAACATGATTTTGATAGAGCTTATATGGCATATGTAGTTTCTATTTTACATTTAATGCATGAATTGGAACAAGATATGCCGCTTGAACTTACTATCTATGGAATATAGACTTATAAGCGATGGTCCTCAGACATACATGCTTGGTTGTATCCAAGTAGAACTGTAAATGGATTATATATGCGCTGAGGAACATTTATACATGATGAATGAAGTTTAAGCGGCATATGTTACTTGTTAGTTATCATAAAGAGCATGTATGCATATTATGCATCACTATTGTGTCAATCGCACTCTTGAAGATTCTTCGGCAAGCTCGGATTCCCATATGGCCTAAGGAATGGGCGTGTATCTCTTATTATGATGATGAAAGCTTCATTATATGTATATCTCTGTTTGGAGGCGACTTGGAGGCTTATTTCTTATGGCAATTCATGGAGGCTTTATTTATATCTTGATATCTTCTTGTTGGTCGGATATGATCGGTTAATAGATTTTTGGATATAGATTATGCTTGGTCGTGGATGACCAAGGGTGATATGAATATATGTTTTCATGGTGCTTGCCGGGATGGGAAAATAGGCAGGGCCCGGTGCCCTTGGGTTGAAAAGCCCTAAACCCCTGGGGGATATTGTTTGGCCGCCAATAAGCCACCGGCGAAAGACTCGGGAACCTTGGCATTGGCAACGCACCATGGATTCGATTCTTTTCTATGGAAGATGGACGGGTTGTTGTTCCACTTCCTGGGTACGATGGTGATATGCCATTTTAAGGAAAGGGATTCGATGATGATATTTCAGTTTAGGTTCTCGTCGACAGAAACTGTGATTATGTTGTATGCTCTTGGAATGAATGGATTTTATATAGCCATCTTGGTTTGGTTTCTCATCGGGATGCATCGACAAGATTCAGAATTGGGTTGACACAAAGGGAGGTAACCTGCATATGCATGAGCATGCATCATCATGAGTTAGTTATCTTTTGTGATGTTTTATCAATAATGTTTGGATTATACAATGAAAAGGTTTACTTGATTTACAGTAATAAATTAAGGAATGTTTTCCAAACTTTCCCTCTATATACTTGCCCCCCCTACTGAGCGATATGCTCACCCCGTTTTTCTAAACTACACAGGTATTCAGGAGTCTAGAGAGAACAGGGGCGCGAAGGGACCGGGAACGAGTTAGTGGCTCTGATACAGATGTATTTTTGTTATGTACATGCTATCGCGGGAAGCCACGGCTAGCCCAGAGTGTAGTATATTATCATGAAATTACTCAGCTGCTTTTAAAACTATTATATACTTGTTTATATGTTTGTACACAGTATTATCATCTTCAGTATGATTGTGAAACGGTTGTTTGACATGTATGATAGTACTATTTGGATTTCTTTGTGCCTTTTACATTGTATATACCCATTTTAGTCATTCTAAGATGGGTTAGTAGCACTCCAGGTTTTAATTACGGGTGTTGTCCTGTAGATTAAGGCGGGGGTGTTACAGATTGCCTCCTGAGAGGGCTTGTGCCTGTAGAAAGGACTTGTGGATGATGTTTTGCCTGTACAAAGGGCTTATGTGAATGGATTGCCTCCGGGGAGGGCTTGTGCCTGTAGAAAACACTTGTGGATGATGTTTTGCCTGTACAAAGGGCTTATGTGAATGGATTGCCTCCGGGGAGGGCTTCGCCTCAGGTGGGAGGACTACCATTTGCGCCTCAGGTGGGAGGACTACCAATGACCGGTTTGTCTGTAAAAAGGGCTTATATGAATGGATTGCCTCCGGGGAGGGCTTGTGCCTGTAGAAAGGACTTGTGGATGATGTTTTGCCTGTACAAAGGGCTTATGTGAATGGATTGCCTCCGGGGAGGGCTTCACCTTAGGTGGGAGGACTACCATCTGCGCCTCAGGTGGGAGGACTACCATTTGCGCCTCAGGTGGGAGGACTACCATTACTCCACTGTGCCTCATCATGAGGGCTTTTGATCTGTAAAAGAAAGAAAAAGAAAAAGAAAACAAATTACCTCCGGAGAGGGCTTGTGCCTGTGTTAAGGACTTGATGACCGGTTTGCCTGTAGAAAGGGCTTAGGTGAATGGATTGCCTCCGGGGAGGGCTTGTGCCTGTAGAAAGGACTTGTGGGTGATGTTTTGCCTGTAGAAAGGGCTTATGTGAATGGATTGCCTCCGGAGACGGCTTCGGATTTTTTGACTATCTCTCTCTTCGATTGCTAGAGTGAGAGGGGGAAATTTTTGATGAGGGTGGAAAGAACTGCTCGAGGTTTTACCCTGATGCCTTTCTGAAGTTTTACTCTCATTTTTCTCTTGACTGAAAATACTTCTCTCGGAAAGCAGTTTTCGAATTTTTCTTGCTCTTCACCGAGTGATGATTCGAGGTTTTTTCCAAACCATCTCTTCTGTATCGTGCTGAAAAGAAAATTTGTTCGAAAGGTCAATCTCTGATCTCTTGTTTCTTTTTGATTCTCATTTTTGGTGGGCCCACATCGTTTTCTGTTTTTCGATGTCCTTATTTCTCCCTCTTTTGGGAAAGATTTTTCGTGGCCTTCTCTGTTTTTGACCAATAATCTTTTTATCCCTTTGTCGTGATCAGGAGCCTTACTCACCCAAGACAAAGCCCTGAGCCGGTTTTGGCCTAGCTGTCACTCTTGGTGTGGCTCTCCCTGCCACTCTATACAATTATGTTTCTCTCGCTCGCTCTCGGGCGCTCATGCGGGTTCTTTCTCTTTTCTACCCTTTCAATTTTTTCTATTCCCGTCTTATTCTGATATCTTGCTTTCTCTCATCGATGATCTTGTTCCTTCTTTGGGAGATCAGAGATTACTTTAACCGTTCGCATTTCGTCCTCGCATTTTCAGAGAGATGATTTGGAAGTCCTTCCTCGTGTTCTCATCCTGGGTGTGCGGTTTTTAGCAATTTTTTTGAAAACTGCTTCTCGGAAATCCTCCTGCGTGAGATAAAATGAGACAAAGGTCAAAAAATCAGGGGAAGGGTCAATGTGTCGCGCGACATTTCGGTGGCAAGGCCCTTTGTCGCGCGACAATGAGGCTGTTTGTCGCGCGACATTTTGATCCACTATATATACTCCCTGCTGAGCTCATTCCACCTCATTCTCTCCTTCCTCTTTCTCTCTCTAGCTCTCTTTCTCTCTCTTTCTTTCTCCTTCCAAGCGCGGAAGCCCTGCCATTTTTCCGACTTTTTCGACTTTCTCTAATTTTCTACTTATATTCAGATGGATCCCGCACAGCCGGATCGATTAGAGGGTGACCAGGAGGAGGTCACCTTTACTGACGCTCAGGGCGTTCTCCGCTGCAGTCCTCATCACGATGATTGGGAGGACCTGGATTGGTATGATGATGATGGGGTGAACCGCGGTCGGGCGGTTATTTATAGAGATATTACCCGGGCTGCTCCAGTCCCGGATGTTCCATGGCTCTTGATGGAGCCTGCTTCTCACGAGATTCGCCGACGATCACTGGTACGTCTTCTTTTCTTGCATTTATCTGTTCCATTATTTCTGTCGTTTCCTGCACGTATTTTAAACAATATTAGTATGCATGTCTGCCTAGAAATAATGTCCGATTTAGTGAAACTCTTACTTTTTACCTGTGATACCCTTTAAGTTTTGGGAATTTACATAAGGTATCCCCATAACTCTATGACTCACATAATTACACCAAAATACCCTCAGGTTTAGAAAAATACATAATTTATCCTTTCAACCCTATAACTCTCATAATTACACCAAAATACCCTCAGGTTTGGAAAATTACATATTTTACCCATATAACCCTATAACTCTCATAATTACACCAAAGTACCCTCAGGTTTGGAAAATTACATAATTTACCCCTATAACCCTATAACTCTCATAATTACACCAAAGTACCCTCAGGTTTGGAAAATTACATAATTTACCCTTATCACCCTATATCTCTCATAATTACACCAAAGTACCCTCAGGTTTGGAAAATTACATAATTTACCCCTATAACCCTATATCTCTCATAATTACACCAAAGTACCCTCAGGTTTGGAAAATTACATAATTTACCCTTATCACCCTATATCTCTCATAATTACACCAAAATACCCTCAGGTTTGGAAAATTACATAATTTACCCCTATAACCCTATATCTCTCATAATTACACCAAAATACCCTCAGGTTTGGAAAATTACATAATTTACCCCTATAACCCTATATCTCTCATAATTACACCAAAATACCCTCAGGTTTGGAAAATTACATAATTTACCCCTATAATCCTATAACTCTCATAATTACACCAAAATACCCTCAGGTTTGGAAAATTACATAATTTACCCCTATAATCCTATAACTCTCATAATTACACCAAAATACCCTCAGGTTTCTTATATCCATATCTCCATTTTGTTTGTAGTGGGTTTGCCGAGGTTGGGGTTCTCCCAACACTATATCTTCCGAGTGGCGACGGGCACCGGCCCCTGTCCAGGAGTTGCTCCTTGCGACTCCTTTTGGCTCCCTTTTCGACGCCCTCCCGGAGCGGGTTTCTAGGGCGACGGTTTTGGTGTCGGCACTGGCTTGCCATTGGTGGCATACTACTCATACCTTTCATTGGAGCTGGGGTGAGATGGCGATAACACCCCTCGATCTTTTTGCTCTGACCGGGATTCCTTCAGGGGGGATCCCCATTCAGATCGATGTCCCTTTGCGTCTGACGGCAGAGGGCATTGTTAGCGCACTTGGATGGTTCCCGGAGCGGCGGAGTTCCGGTGATACGATTCCTCAGGGCGTCTTGGTTACGCGGCTAGCCATAGAGAAAGCTCGGCTAGTTGCTTCAAGGGTTCCTATGACCCGTCAGGAGGCGCGCCAGTATGCCCGCGTCCTTCTTCTATTGACACTCCATGATCTGTTCGAGGCTCGTGGGGGGGACACGGCCCATCTTTGGTGGTTGCCTTATCTTCGGGACTTCAGTATCATGTTCGACTATGATTGGGGCGGCTTCATTCTTGCCGTCCTATATGATGCCATGGACCAGGTTTCTCGCCATTTAGCCCTGAACCTCAAGGGCTTCTCATTGCTGTGGGAGGTACATACTTTTGTCCTTTTGCCTTTTGCTTTGGTCCTTCATATATCACCTGTTGATTATTGCTAAAATCCTTTATCTTTCCTTTTCAGAGTTGGTTCGTTGCTTATACCCGTCTGGGTCGCGCCCAGGTGGATCTCCTCGTTGAGAACGAGGACCAGTTCCCTTTTCTCCGCCGATTCATCGCGGCGAACTACAGGGCTCCCTATGTATACCGGACTCGGGAGACTGGAGCTGCTGCCGTCCATGACCTGCAGGAGGAGCAGGTAAATATTTTAGTACTCTTGCTTTTCAATAGTCAGATAGAATATATAAATTACTGAAATAAAATCCTATTATATTTGCAGATTGAGTGGGCCCCTTGGGGTGATCTGGGTCTTCATTTTGGATATGACCGTGCTCTGACCGCCTCGAGGACCAGGCGGCTTATCAGGGACGAGTACGGTCTTCATTTCTATCTGGGCGAGAGGGTTATTCGTCAGCATTCACCGACTCAGTGAACTCGGGTTCCTTTATTCCCGCCAGTTTAGATGAGGCGGACGGGCGAGATCGGCCCTGTGATGGTTCAGGCCCTTGTAGGCGGGCTTGATTTCCAGACGTTCACCGAGGAGGGGGATTATGCTGTCTTCGCTGCCCGCTACTTGATGAGGGAGCCGAAGGGGACTCGGGGATGGGTCTTATATGAGAGGTATCGGGCGTTGGGAGGCGATCCCAACTATATACGAGGGCAGACTCACTTGTCCATGACGGTCCCTGGTCACTTGCCACCTGTCCCTGATCAGAAAGACAACATTTTGGACTCTGATGATGATGATCCTGATGGCGAGAGGGACGTCCCTGCTGGCGCTGAGGGAGGTGTTGATAGGCCCGAGGGTGGTGATGATAGGCCCGAGGGTGACGAGGGAGGTACGACAGCGGCGGTTCCAGAGCAGCCATCTCGGACCACACCTAGAGAGGAGTAGCATGCTGAAAGAGGGGGAGGTGAGCGGTCCTGGGAGCCTGTGGACTTCGGGGTCGACTATGAGCAGTTTGGCGGACCCCTTCTGCTGCTGCTGCTACTGTTACTAGTGGGGTCTCGCCTCTGAGAGTGACTGCCGTTGTGGACCCTCCGGGTGTTCGTACTTATGCCACGCTGACTCCTCTTCCGTCTACTACCATGGGTCCTCCGATCAGGTCTACCGGTCTTGGTGGCTCATCTTCTCGTCCTCCTTTGTTCCCGATTCATGAGGAGGATGGGTCTACTTCTGCTGCTATGCCAGCGAGTTCGTCTGTTCCTCTGATAGATCTGCCGACACTTCCTCGGGATTTCTCCTATGTCGGTGCCGATCTACGCCGGTATACAGTGCCCGAGTATCCTCTTCCAGAGGATTCGTTTGACTACTTGGGTCGCCGCCCTGATGATGAGGTACGTGCTTTCCTTCTTTCAATATCTCTTTTTATTCATTTTGTCGGTACTGATTCTTCTTTCTTTCTTTTTCAGAGGGTGAGCGTGCGTGTGGCGGACCTGAGAGCTTGGCATTCCCAGTACCTCTACAGCTGGAACCTGCTCCAGTACGTTGGTCGGGACCCTACGACTTACATGCGTGATTATCAGAGGGCGATCGACATTTCTTTGCGAGCAGATGACCCTCTGTCTCCCTCTCGAGCTCGGACGGAGTCTCGGAGGAGCAGTAGTCGGACTTCTAGGCGATCTCGATCTTCGGTGATTCACCCTACAGCACCAGTCCTGTCGACGGGGCCTTCTCAGGCAGTAGCTCCTTCTATTCAGGGCGTCCCAGAGGTCGATCATACTCGAGAGGAGGATTCTGGTGATAGCGGGAGTGTGTCCAAACGCTCCCGATTAGATTAGCTTTCCTTCCTGTATTTAGTTAGTCCTGACAAATATGTAGTTTTTATTTTTTATACTTTTAGACAGGGTTTTTGTAGAAAACTGTTCTTTTATTAGTTTTATGAAAAAGAATCTTCGTTTGTGTCTAATGTTACGCATTTATTTATCTAACGATAAAAAATAAATTACGTGGACCGATAAAGTAAGAATCATACCTTCGTGATGGGATGCTACTTAAGGTATCTGCAAAAGAACAAAGTGAGCAAAAATGCATAAAAGTGGATCTTTTGGCAAAACTGACTCTTACGTGTAAGAAAAAACTCAAAACAGAGCACACCAAGGGAGTTTGTCGCGAGACATTCCCTCCTGAATATGGGTTTGTCCCGCGACAAACAGGTACAGGAGCCCTTTTTTTTGCTATAAATACACCCATCCTCCTTCCTTCATCCTCACACCTTTGCCACAATATCTTCTTATCTCACAAATTCTGATTTTTCTTATGTTGAAGCCCGAGATGCTCTGATATCTTCTGAAAATGGCTTGAATTTTGGTGTATTCAGTCCTTTAGCGAGCTGGCGCCATCGTCCTGTAGATTTCTCCTTTTTGCTTGGCGTTCTGTACTTCTGGAGTCCTGCCGATCATCTTTTCCGTTTCGGACTAGACGAGCTCTGCCCGACTTATGAAGAATTTTCTTGGCTATTGCGTTCTGATGTTCGTCTCCCGGTGGCTATTCCCATAGAAGAAATTGGTCCTTGAGATATGCTAATTGCTCTGTTAGCCATTCCTCAAGTGGCCTGTGATGGCTTTATTACCGACGGACTCCTTGACCTCCATAAAATGGTGAGGTTCTTTCATCGCTATGAAGAGAGAGCTTCTTATAGTGCGGGACGTACTGTGGCAGCCTTGATTTGTCTGGTTTCTGATATGCTACTGGTGACGGGCTCTTCCCGTGTTGATCCGACTATTCTGAGTCTGATTTATCATGCTAGGAATGGGGAATCCATAGTGCCCATAGTTCTGGCCGAGACTCTGAATGGTCTAGATGATCTCAAAAGGGGAGCTTCACCCTTCTTCAGGGGAAGTCCACGCTTGCTATATATGTGGCTGTTGGAGCGTTTCCAATCAGTGGGCTTTAATGGGGTTCAGCTTGACAACCCCACATTCTTCTTCCGTCGTCCCCTCTTTGGTGCCTTGACCATGTCCTCCTCTGATTGGACGGTATGGTTTTCAGAGAATTCTAGGGCCATTCGGTGGAACATTCCTTGGTGGAAGCTGAGGGCGATAGTGCTTAGTACCGGGGGGCAGAATTACGTTCAGCTCCGTGGACTCTGGTTCACTTCTTTTTATCTCCCCGGACGTCTTCTTCGGCAATTTAACATTCCTCAGGGCATTCCCCTTGGTCTGAACAATTTCTCTTCCGAGTCTAAATTCTTAACCCAGAATGTTTCTTCATCGGTGGAGAGAATGTGGCGTGCTCGACTGACTCGTGAGTTCAACCATGCCTGTTTCGGTATTTCCAGGCCCCTTCGGGCTGATATAATTCGTTCTCTTTGGGGGTCTCTTGAAGACGAGCTGATCGATAACCCTTTTCAGATGGAGTGGTTTCGGTTTATGGATTCTGAGCTTACAGAAGAAAGTATTGTCTCTGCGTACGAGATTCTGGATGAGGCCCGAATTGACTTGGCCACTGAGGATCCAGCTTGGCCAATCCCTAGGGATTAGTTTCTTTTTGTATGATGTACCTCCTTTGTAACCTTCGGTGTTCTGAACCACCTTAATAATAAACAAGGGACTTTTATTGCTTCATAATGTTTAAACCGGGCCTGAAGTCACTTCTCAGGTTGCCGACGTTCCCCTTTTGATTTTTCCAAAAACATAACTTTGAGTTGGGGCTCAGGTTTACGTAGTTCTTATTATACATGTTACATCTATTGATAATACTTCTTCAGTCGATCCATGTTGACTGGAGAATGCAGTAACTGTCCATCCAAATCAGCGAGTATAGCGGCACCCCCTGTATCAATCTCTTTGACGATGTATGGCCCTGTCCACTTCTGACCGAACTTTCCCCTTGGGTCTCTGGCTGGTTCTCGAATTTCTTTCAACACTATATCGTTTTCATTGATGCCCCGAGTTTTTACTTTCTGGTTAAATGCTCGAGCGATTCTCTTTTGATATCCTTGGTGGTGATATGCGGCTTTCAATCTCTTCTCATCTAACAATGCCAGCTCGTCATAACGTGCCTAGACCAATTCCAGCTCATTAACTTGATTCTCCAACATTACCCTGAGGGAGGGGACTTCTAACTCAACAGGGAGGACTGCTTCCATCCCGTATGTAAGTGAAAATGGGGTTGCTCCGGTAGAGACCCTTTCAGTGGTACGGTATCCCCACAACGCGTATGGTAATTTCTCTGGCCAGTCCCGACAGGTGTCGGTCATCTTGCTCAAGATGTTCTTCAGATTCTTGTTGGCGGCCTCAACTGCCCCATTGGTTTGTGGCCTGTATGGCGAAGACCTGTGTCGGGTAATACTGTATTCTTCCATGACTGTATTAGCTTCTCCTTCGAAGTGGGTGCCGTTCTCCGAGATAATTTCGTGTGGGACCCCATACCGACAGACGATATTCCTTTTGATGAATCTGGCAACTTTCTTGGCATCCAAGGTCTGGTAAGACTCGGCTTCCACCCATTTGGTGAAGTAGTCGATGGCCACTAGTATGAATTCATGGCCATTGCTGGCTTTGGGCGAAATCTTCCCAATGACGTCGATTCCCCAGGTTGCGAAAGGCCAGGGAGCAGTCATGTTGTACAACTCTTTCGGAGGAAGCTTCTGGGATTTAGCATAAATTTGGCACTTGTGACAACGGCGTACGTGGTTAATGTAGTCGTTTTGCAAGGTAGACCAGAAATAACCCTGTCTGATGATTTTGCGGGCAAGTGTATGACCGCTCATATGAGGTCCGCAATCGCCTCCATGTATCTGATCCATCATTTTGACTGATTCTTTTTCGGTGAGACATTGAAGATGAGTCCCGTCGTAGTTCCTCTTATACAGCTTTCTGGCACAAAGTATGAACCCGGATGCTAACCTTCTGAGTGTGACCCGCGTTTTCTTATCTGTTTGCTTGGGATACTGATGGTTCTTCAGCAGGTTCCAGCTGTCATAAAACCAAGCGGTTGAGTCACCGTCCGTTTCATTCTCTACCTCAAGGGCCATGCAGTGTGCTGGTCCTGATTTCTTTTGTACTGTAAGAGTTATTTCTTTCATCCCCTCCGGGATATCAATCATAGATGCCAAGGTTGCCAGTGCGTCAGCAAAACTGTTCTGTGACCTGGGGACATAGTAAAACTCTGCATGCTCGAACTTTCCTGTGACATCCTCTAGTCGGGTGAGGTAAGGGACTAATTTTTCATCTCTGATCTTCCATTCCTTCAGAACTTGGTGGACCACTAGTGGTGAATCTCCGTATACCTGTATTCTCTATATACCTCTTTGGAGCGCGATTTCTAACCCGAGTATGCAGGCTTCATATTCGGCCATGTTGTTGGTGCAGAAGAAATCTAGACGATATGATACCGGGGAGTGAGTTTGATCTGGAGAGACCAAGAGGATGCCTATCCCGTTTCCGTTTCGATTGGCGGCCCCGTCGAAATATAATTTCCAGTCTTCATCGATCTCGACATTCATGATAGTTTCATCCGGGAACTCGACTTCTTCTAGCATGTCCCCCAATATCGGATTATGGGCTAGGTAATCAGCTATGATCTTGCCTTTGACTGCCTTCTGGGTCATGTAGGTGATGTCAAATTTGGAGAGCATGAATAACCACTTTGCCATACGATTCGAGAGAGATGGTTTCTCGAAGAGGTATTTTAGCGGATCAATTCGTGATGCCAGGATGACCGGGAAGACCAGCATGTAATGCCGTAATTTCTGTGTTACCCAGATGAGAGTGGCGCATGACTTCTCTAATGGCGTGTAGTTTATTTCGAATGGGGATAACTTTTTGCTGACGTAGTAGATGGCTTGTTCTTTTTGAGTATCAACTACATGTTGGGCTAGCATAGCTCCTGCAGCTGAATCCATAACCGTTAGGTATAAGATTAGTGGCAGTTCGGTCTGTGGTGGGGCTAATACTGGGGGATTGGAGAGATAGTCCTTGATTCTATCAAAAGCCTCCTGGCACTGATCGTCCCACTTTCCCGGTGAAGATTTCCTCAGGAGTTTGAAGATGGGCTCGCAAGTCTGAGTGAGCTGAGAGATGAACCTACTGATGTACTGCAAGTTACCCAAAAACCCCCGAACATCTTTCTCGGTACGAGGCTCAGGCATTTCTTGGATAGCTCGAACCTTGGCAGGGTCTACCTCGATTCCTTTCTTACTGACAACATAGCCTAGGAGTTTTCCCTTGGTCACCCCGAACACACACTTCTGCGGATTGAGCCTCATCTGGTACTGGCGGAGGCGGTCAAAAAAGGCTCGTAAGGCTGGTACATGGCCTTCCCTTTCTTTTGATTTGATTATCATATCGTCCACATATACCTCTACTTCTTTGTGGATCATGTCGTGGAAAATGGCTGTAGCTGCCCTTTGATATGCTGCCCCGGCATTCTTTAGCCCGAATGGCATAACAGTGTAGCAGTAGGTTCCCCATGGTGTGATAAATGCTGTTTTCTCTTGGTGATCTGGGTGCATCTTGATCTGATTATACCCGGCAAAACCGTCCACGAATGACTTCAAGGCATGGTTGGCGGTATTATCCACTATCAAATCAATGTTAGGTAATGGGAAATCGTCTTTTGGGAAAGCTTTATTGAGATCTCGATAATCCACACACATGCGGACCTTCTCATTTGCCTTTGGAACGGGCACAATATTGCCTAACCATAAAGGGTACTCGATCACCCGCAAAAACCCTACACTCAGTTGTTTCATCAATTCTTCTTTTACTTTCAGGGACCATTCTGTAGGCAATTAGGGCAGTAATCATGCATCGCATACACTAATATACGCACTAATCTTAAACCCTAGGATCTATACTGTTCAATAAAATCGACAGAAGACATACCTTATATGTGATTCAATGTTACTAAAACGAACAGGATGGATCGAATCCTTCTGTTGTCGTCGTCCTTAGCGTAGAAATTACGACGCCTCTACAGTATGCACACACGAACGGGATGAGATCCTTGCTTGGTGTACTAGCGCCTTCTAGAGTTCTCACAATTATTTCGACTCTCTAGCCTCTCAATAATTTCCCATGACCGCCAGGATGAACAAAGGTTCCCTTTTATAAGGGAACCCTAGTGAGAACCCTAAGCAACAAACGAACTGGGCCCAAGTCCAACTTGGCCCGTTTTAATTCGTTTTGATCCAACTCGTTTTGGTGTGTGACCCTGTAGGTTTTATACTCTTTGGCAGTATAATTAAAAGCCCGTTTTATTATACGAATAGTAAGCGATTTCTAGTAAAACATTACTACTATCCAAAGGGTATAAAGGTCAAAAACGACACAACCTTAAATTGATATTTCACATATTAACTCCTTTTGTCAATCGATATCTAGATTGAACACAAGACTAGGCAAGTGTCATTCTTGTATAGTTCAATCTTTATTTCTTGATCTCTAAGTATAATTAATCTAAAACAAATGACATCTCATTTGTGCATGGCCATGCAAATATTAATTACACTTATCAAGGGGCCCAACGATATCTCTCTCAATTTATGAGAGTGACAAATCCCATCTTGATCAACCACATACCTCTACATAGTTCATAGTATGCTCGGTCATCATCTTTATAATTACTCGGTCAAGAGCAACGTTTGATAATGCTTGACATGCTAATCCCTATATTGGTAACCATGGCGATCTCAGGTCTGAGGATAATACGATATCACAAATGGGGAACATCACTGATGACATTATGTAACACTCCTCGCAGTGTCCCCAAAGCGGGTCGGTCCAATATGTTGTTCTCCAACAAGTATTAGTGTGTTCAGCTTGATATCTCCATATCCATGACTTGTGGAACATAGTCATCAGCTGACCCATACTCTAATCATTATATCAATGTGATCCTAGATTATTGACACATGATTAGGGACATCTAAATAATATTATTACAATATTACTAGCATCCCACAATCAAGTCACGTACTTGATGAACTAGTATTAATATATATTATTTACAAGAGAATATAAAGTATAATAAATAAACTTTATTAATAACAATAAGCATAAGATATCCAAGTACAAATCATAATCTATGAATAGTCCTAGGACATATCTCTTTCAGTCTCCCACTTGTACTAGGACCATCATTCATAAAACGAATGCCTAATGCACTAAAATGACGATCATGTTTAGTTTGAGAAAGTGGCTTAGTCAAAGGATCAGCTACATTCTCGTCTGTGGGAACCTTGCATATCTTCACATCACCATTACTGATAAACTCACGAATGAGGTGATAACGTCTCTGAATATGTTTGGATTTTTGGTGCGACCTTGGCTCTTTAGCCTGAGCAATAGCTCCATTGTTGTCACAATACAAATCCACTGGATTGGTGCTACTAGGAATGACACCAAGTTCAGTGATAAACTTCTTTATCCATACTGCTTCCTTTGCTGCTTCTGAAGCAGCAACATATTCAGCTTCTGTTGTAGAATCAGCAACTGTGGCTTGCTTAGAACTCTTCCAACTCATAGCTCCACCATTGAGACAAAACACAAAACCGGATTGTGATCTAAAATCATCCTTATCTAATTGAAAACCAGAATCCGTGTACCCATTTACAACCAACTCTTCTTCCCCACCATAAATCAAGAATATATCCCTAGTTCTTCTTAAGTACTTGAGGATATTCTTGACAGCGGTCCAGTGACTCTCACCTAGATCTATAGCCGAAGCATACGGGATTCTACTCATGCGATCTCGCTCATCTTGTGTCTGAGGACACTGAGTCTTGCTGAGTGTTGTGCCATGTGTCATTGGCAAGAACCCTCTTTTAGAGTCTTGCATGTTGAACCTACGTAAAACTTTGTCAATGTAATTACTTTGACTTAGTCCTATTAGTTTTCTTGATCTATCTCTATAGATCTTGATCCCTAATATGTAGGCTGCCTCGCCCAAATCTTTCATTGAGAAACATTTTCCCAGCCAGGTCTTAACAGACTCAAGCATAGGAATATCATTTCCAATGAGTAGTATGTCATCTACATACAATACCAGAAAGACTATCGCGCTCCCACTAGTTTTCTTGTATACACAAGGTTCCTCTTCGTTCTTTCTGAAATCAAACTCTTTGATAGTTTCATCGAAATGAAGATTCCAGCTCCGAGATGCTTGCTTAAGACCATATATGGATCTCTTAAGCTTGCATACCTTGTTAGCATTTCTTGGATCGATAAAACCTTCAGGTTGTGTCATGTACACATCCTCTTCAAGGTATCCATTAAGGAAAGCAGTTTTGACATCCATTTGCCATATTTCATAGTCATAATATGCGGCAATGCTTAAAAGGATCCGGATTGATTTAAACATGGCAACTGGTGAAAAGGATTCATCATAGGCAAATGGGTTTTCAAAATTAAGATTGATAAAGATGGCAAGGTCGATGTCTATAAAGCTCGATATCCTTTTGCAACTAATCGAGCTTTATAGACATCAACCTTGCCATCTTTATCAATCTTAATTTTGACAACCCATTTGCAACCTATGGCTCTACAGCCATTAGGCATGTCAACCAAGTCCCATACTTGATTGTCATCCATGGATTTCATTTCGGATTTCATGGCTTCCAGCCATTTCTCAGAACTAGAGCTCTCCATTGCTTCTTTGAAAGTCGAGGGCTCATTGTTGTCTAACAACACTATGTCTTGATCATCTGAGACGAAAAGTGATAATCTCTCAGGTTCGCGACGTGGCCTTTTTGACCTTCGTAAGACTGTAACTTCTTCAGGAGTTTCTGCAACTATTTGCTTACTTTGTTGAGGCTCTTCATTAAGATTACTATCATCTCGAATTTCTTCTAGATGTATAGTGCTCCCACTGTTTTCTTTGGAAAAAAACTCTCTTTCTAAGAAAACTCCATTCCGAGCTACAAACACTTTGTTCTCGGTTGGATTATAAAAATAATATCCTTTAGTTTCCTTAGGATATCCTACGAAGAAGCATTTATCAGATTTGGGTTCCAATTTAGTTGTGATTAGTCGTCTGACGAAAACATCACAACCCCAAATCTTTAGAAAAGACAGACTTGGAACCTTTCCAGTCCATAACTCGTAAGGTGTCTTTTCTACAGCCTTAGATGGAGATCTATTTAGTGTGAACGCTGCGGTTTCAAGAGCATATCCCCAAAATGATATTGGAAGAGATGTCTGACTCATCATTGATCGAACCATGTCTAACAGTGTTCGGTTTCTCCTTTCAGATACACCATTCCATTGTGGTGTTCCTGGTGGAGTAAGTTGTGAAACAATTCCACAACTCTTAAGATGATCAATGAATTCTTGGCTTAAGTATTCTCCTCCTCGATCTGATCGAAGAGCTTTAATAGTCTTGCCAAGTTGATTTTGCACCTCATTTTGAAATTCTTTGAACTTTTCAAAAGATTCCGATTTATGTTTTATCAAGTAAACATAACCATATCTACTGAAATCATCAGTAAATGTGATGAAGTACTGATATCCTCCTCTGGCAGTTGTGTTTAATGGTCCACATACATCAGTATGAATGAGGGCCAAAAGATCACTTGCCCTATCATTGTTACCATTGAAAGGACTTTTAGTCATCTTTCCCAACAAACAAGATTCACATCATTCAAAAGATTGGAAATCAAATGAATTTAGAAGACCATCTTTATGGAGCTTCAACATGTGTTTCTCATTTATATGGCCTAAACGACAATGCCATAAATAAGTAGGATTCGAATCATCAGACTTGATTCTCTTATTATTTACGTTATAAACAGGTATTTCAAGATTTAGAATATAAAGACCATCCAATAATTGTCCAATACTATATTGCATATTATTCAAAGAAAATGAACAACGTTTGTCCTTAAAATTGAATTCAAAACCTTCTTCGTCTAACAAAGAAATAGAAATAATGTTTCTGCTAAAAGCAGGCACATAGTAACAATTATTTAATTCTAAAATCAATCTTGAAGGCAAAGGAATCTCAAATGTTCCTACAGCTAGAGCGGCAACTTTTGCTCGATTTCCAACGCGTAGGTCCACTTCTCCTTTAGCCAGCTTCCTACTCCTTTTGAGTCCCTGTACATTTGCACAAATGTGAGATGCACTACCAGTATCTAATACCCAAGAAGTAGAAGAAGCTGAAGTAACAATTACTTCTATAACGTAAGTACCTGAAGACGAAGGGGCTATTCCCTTCTTTTTGTCGTCAAGGTATTTCTTGCAGTTTCTCCTCCAATGACCCTTTTCATTGCAGTGAAAACATATCATTTCAGCTTGTGGATTAGGCTTGGGCTCAGAATCTTGCTTCTTGTTCTTCCAGTTCTTAACTAGAGCTTTACCTTTGCCTTTGGCATTGGACTTTCCTTTGCCATTTCCACCTTTCTTGAAACCCTTTCCTTTTTGAACCATCAGAACATTATTCTTAACCTTTTTAACAATGTTTTGCTCAGCTGTTTTCAGCATCCCATGCAGCTCAGTTAATGTCCTTTCCAGGCTGTGCATATTGAAATTCATGATGAATCCATCATAAGACTCAGGCAGCGACTGGAGAATGACATCAGTGGCCAACTCTTGGCTAATGGTTGTCCCCAACCTTTCTAGGTGATCAATGTACCCAATCATTTTGAGTACATGAGGACTGACTGAGCCTCCTTCAGGAAGCTTGCATGAAAATAAAGACTTGGTAGTCTCGAAGCGTTCGACTCGAGCTTGTTCTTGAAACAAACTCTTCAGTTCCTTAACCATGTCGAAAGCATTCATATTTTCAAATTACTTTTGTAGATCAGCATTCATGCTGGCAAGCATGAGACATGAAACATCTAAATCATCATTTAGATGCTTCTGATATGCATCTCTCTGTGCACGAGGAGCATTAGCTGCTGGTTCTTCAGGAATAGCATTTCCGAGGACATAATCTTTCCTCTCGTGCTTGAGAACAATTCTCAGATTCCTAAACCAGTCTAGGAAATTGGTTGTATTTAGTTTTTCCTTCTCAAGGACAGATCGCAACGAAAAAGCGGTTGTGTTATTGTTCGTCATCTATCTACAGCAAAATAACATATGCAAACATTTAATATGCTTATTATAAATTTCCTACTATGTCTTACACGCAATTGTCCTATTAGGACATCGTAGGTCCAAGATCCGTATTACACAAGGTATTAAGAAAGCTTTGGCTTTTCACTTAAACATTGTTAATTAGGTAAGCAACATTTGTTAATTACATTCTATGCAACTCTTGGTTTGTTGAGTTTTACATCTTATGTTTCGGCTTCTCAACACTTTGCCTCAAGGCCCAAAACCGTTTTGATGGCCTTGTGAAATCAAACCAACACTTTTCTGACTTATGGATGTCCGACTTCCATTCTATTAATTTATGATGATTTAAGATAACCCCACTTTGGCAGGCGTTTTCTATAATAATCATAAAATTAATAGTTATCAGTGTTGGAAAGGCACAAATAATTTCTTTTGTTCTAGGGACATAAATATGCAGTCTCACAATAATACAACAGAATATTTAAACATGCATCAACCAATAAATATGTGATATAGTATGGCCAGAGAAATAAAGCTACTAATTAACTATGTTCTCCATCCTTTGTAGCTTTGGACACTCCAAAGTTCTTGGCTATCTTCTCTTGTGATGAGGGATCCTCCATCTTCTATGCGAGGTAATTATACAAAAATTGTACATCCTAATACAAGAGACTAGTAATTGAAATTACATTGCAAAACACAAAACGACACGCAGGCCGTATTTATATATTACAATAAAAACAAGACGACACGCAGGCCATATTTAGTTTGGCCATACTATATCACTATAAAAAATAACCCTGCAAGTTAGTATTATCTCATAACACAACACATTGCATACTTATAAAAGGAAAAATAAATTTAATCAATCATTAAATAAACAATTAGGGGTCGAGGGGCAACGCCCCCGCGGGGTTTGGGGCAGCGCCCCAACCGGGGTCCGGGGGGTGGACACCCCGGCGGCGATCCCGCTAATCACATTAATCTGCCCTATCTCATTAATCAAATTAACGTGAAAGAACCCGATAGCCGTGATCTCATCAAGTCTACCAGATTGCGTAAACCCTAACAGAACGATTCTGAAAACGCTAAACATGATAATTGCGGAATAAAAAATCATGACAGCATAAAGATGAACCCTAATCAAAAACGACTTAACAGAATCATGAACATGTCGATAACAGTCATACAGTAATCACGTTTTTGACATATCAGATCTCTATTAATCAGATTATAAAAAGGACATATCGTATATGCAAACTGAATAACGAAAACAGAAACAAGCTATAGAAAACGATTAACCCATTAATCGATATTATCAAAACCTAGCATGATACTAAAAATTCGAATATGATATTAATCGAAATTTAAACGAGAACAGATCTTCAAGTTATTAAACGACTATAATCATGATCGAAATTAAAGAACAGTAAATAACCTCCCTCTGATACCACTGTAGGCAATTAGGGCAGTAATCATGCATCGCATACACTAATATACGCACTAATCTTAAACCCTAGGATCTATGCTGTTCAATAAAATCGACAGAAGACATACCTTATATGTGATTCAATGTTACTAAAACGAACAGGATGGATCGAATCCTTCTGTTGTCGTCGTCCTTAGCGTAGAAATTACGACGCCTCTACGATATGCACACACGAACGGGATGAGATCCTTGCTTGGTGTACTAGCGCCTTCTAGGGTTCTCACAATTATTTCGACTCTCTAGCCTCTCAATAATTTCCCATGACCGCCAGGATGAACAAAGGTTCCCTTTTATAAGGGAACCCTAGTGAGAACCCTAAGCAACAAACGAACTGGGCCCAAGTCCAACTTGGCCCGTTTTAATTCGTTTTGATCCAACTCGTTTTGGTGTGTGACCCTGTAGGTTTTATACTCTTTGGCAGTATAATTAAAAGCCCGTTTTATTATACGAATAGTAAGCGGTTTCTAGTAAAACATTACTACTATCCAAAGGGTATAAAGGTCAAAAACGACACAACCTTAAATTGATATTCCACATATTAACTCCTTTTGTCAATCGATATCTAGATTGAACACAAGACTAGGCAAGTGTCATTCTTGTATAGTTCAATCTTTATTTCTTGGTCTCTAAGTATAATTAATCTAAAACAAATGACATCTCATTTGTGCATGGCCATGCAAATATTAATTACACTTATCAAGGGGCCCAACGATATCTCTCTCAATTTATGAGAGTGACAAATCCCATCTTGATCAACCACATACCTCTACATAGTTCATAGTATGCTCGGTCATCATCTTTATAATTACTCGGTCAAGAGCAACGTTTGATAATGCCTGACATGCTAATCCCTATATTGGTAACCATGGCGATCTCAGGTCTGTGGATAATACGATATCACAAATGGGGAACATCACTGATGACATTATGTAACACTCCTCGCAGTGTCCCCAAAGCGGGTCGGTCCAATATGTTGTTCTCCAACAAGTATTAGTGTGTTCAGCTTGATATCTCCATATCCATGACTTGTGGAACATAGTCATCAGCTGACCCATACTCTAATCATTATATCAATGTGATCCTAGATTATTGACACATGATTAGGGACATCTAAATAATATTATTACAATATTACTAGCATCCCACAATCAAGTCACGTACTTGATGAACTAGTATTAATATATATTATTTACAAGAGAATATAAAGTATAATAAATAAACTTTATTAATAACAATAAGCATAAAATATCTAAGTACAAATCATAATCTATGAATAGTCCTAGGACATATCTCTTTCACATTCTGGCGTAAGCTTTCTCAACTTTTGCTTGACGGGTCTGAACTCTGGCTTGGTGTGTATCTCGTGCATGACTATTTGGCTGTTTAAACCTGGCATATCAGCATAGGACCAGGCGAAGATATCCACGTACTTATTTAGAGTTTGTGTGAATTCTTCTCTTTCTGTCTCATTTAGACTTGCCCCAATACGGACTTCCTTCCTTTCCTCTTTTGTTCCAAGGTTAATTATAAGAGTGTCTCCTTCTTCACTTTGTATACGCTGACCATCCCGTTCAGGGTGTTCGTTTAGTCTTTCCAACTCCATATAAGCAATTACAGAATTGGAACTAACAGGATAACGCAAAATAGAGTCTTCCTCATTAATGATAGTGTTTACAGGTACAAGTTTGAAAAGTAAATTTAGGAAAGACTCTTCCCTACCCTTTCCCCCACTCTTATCTTTCACCCTTACAATTTCACTCTTTTCCCCCTCTTTCTGGTAATCTGGATCAGCGTGTATCAAGTGTACAGGGTCGTCTCTTGGCGCGTCATCCCCTAGAGCCATGACATCGAAGAGATTTCCGATCATTTCTTCCTCTTCCTTGTCTTCACTTTCTTTTCCTGGTCCGATCGTTAACTTGGCAGAGAAGCTGTGTGTGACACTTTCTTTGAGGTAAAGGTCCTCTTCATAGAAGATTTCCCATCCCGAAAGGTTATCTCCGTTGCTATTCCTCCAGGGCTCTTGAAAGCCACAAAAGGGGAAATCCTCTCCTTCTTTGACAAAAAACCCATTCAAAGAGCTGAAACTCGGATATTGATGCCCTCGGCTCTGTTTCTCTCGATTATCTTCTTCGGTGTGCTGGTACCCCAATCCTTCTCTTTCGTACCTCATTACCGGTTCCAAGGCTTGAAGTAATCCGAACTGTCCCATTCCCAGACTGGCTCCAGTAAGTATTTCATCTTTCTCAGCATGTTCGTGATCTTGGTGCTGAGACCGGGGATATTATCAGGGGGTAGATACTCGATTCTCTGGGTGGTGAGAGCTTGTACTTAAGGCTCATAAGAAAAGCCTCCCAACTGTATGCTTTGACTCCCGATGCCCAACACAGGTAATTCCAGATCTGCCAAGGTCCTTTCAGGATCTCCTTGGATAGTGATTGCATTCCCTTCGAAGGGTATCTTGATTTTCTGGTGTAAGGAGGAGGGGAGCGCTCCTATGTCATGTAGCCAGGCTCTTCCCAACAGTAGGTTGAAACTGGAGGGAATGTCTATGATTTGGACCTCGGCTGGAAAGTTTCCGGGACCAACCATGAGATCAAGCTTCAGAGAACCCAAGACGGCTCGCCTAGTGTTGTCATAGGCTCTAACGGTCACAATTGACGGCGAAAGTTCTGAGTCTAAGATACCCAGACATTTGGCGGTCTTCAGAGGGCAAACATTTATAGTCGACCCATTGTCGATGAGAACCTGTGGCAAGATTTTTTCTCGGGTCCGGACAGTGATATGGAGGGCCAGACTGTGTTTCTTCCCCAATGGAGATAAGTCTTCATCTGAGAATGACAGACTTCTTTGGACTGTAAGTGACCCAATCATGTTTGGCAGTTGTTCGGGCGTAGAGTCTGGCGATATGACAGCCTCATCTAGGAGTTTGATGAAGGCGGTCCTGTGAGGTTTGGAGGCAACCAGAAGGCCCCAAATGGTGATGTGAGCCTGGGTTTTCTTCAGCTGTTCCAGTACCCGATCCTTTCCTGCTTCCTTAGGAGGTAATGATTTCTCGGTATCTATTGATGGTGGTTGGTATACCCTTCCCGAGCGGGTGATTTGCTGTATCCAGAGGGATGCTGGGTCCGATCCTTCCGAGGTTTCTGATGATTCTGGCTCTGTCGACCAACTAAAGGCTTTGGGGGAGGTTTCTGTCATACAGATTGTCTCCTTAGGGAGGCGTCGGGGCTTCCATGGTTGTTTCTTCCTGTCTTGGGTCCATCCTATCCCAGCTTTTCCGGGATTGGTCTTGATTGCAAGCGGTTGTGAAATCCCTTGGTTGGCCTTTCCTAAACCCTGCCCGGGTAGGAATTTCATCTTAGCCATCCATTGGTCGATTATCGGATTGAGGCCTGGGGCCACTTGAGCTGTTGCTGGTAGCCTAACTGGTGCTCTGTAGGATGGGTCATCTCGGATAAGTCCTACAGGATCAAAGCCTTCTTCATCAGTGGTTAAGGCGTTAATTCTTGCTGGTGGAGCATGGTTCGGAAGGGGGTTGTTGGTAACATTGGGCCCGCCGGGTGCGGGAATGGTTCCGGCTTCAATGAGGTCCTGAATACGGTGACGAAGAGCCAAGCAGCGTTCCGTGTCATGGCCTGCTGCTTGATGGTATGCACAGTTCTCATTCATCCTCCAAGTAACGGGAATAAGACTTGGTGGAGGACGTGGGTTGAGTGGGGTGATTAGTCCGGCTTTCCGGAGTAGTTCCAAGCTTTTGACCAGGGTAGTGGGAAGAGTACAGAAGTTCCTTTTTCTCCTGACTTCAGTGCTCGAAGAATCTCCTTGCGCGGGCCAATTCATCGGAGGTGCTTGTTGTGGCTGCTGAAACAGGTTCTGTTGATATGGGTATGAGCCTATTTGGTTAACAGTTGGAGTGGCCATCTTTCTCCCTGTGTATGAGGCTTTCTTAGTATCATTCTCGGTTTTCTTAGCCAACTCTTCTTCTACTTGTGACCCCATGCTTAACAAGGCCCTGAAATGTGGGAATACGTGCTTTCCCATACAACTTAATACAACTGGAGTAAAATTCCTTTGTATGATCTCCAACTGTTCTTCTTCATCAGGCCGTTTGGACATTTGGGAGGCCATCTATCTCCAGCGTGTGACGAAATCACTGAAGCCTTCCTTCTCTCCTTGCTTGGTCATTTCCAGGTGCTTGCGGGTAATTTCCAAATCTTCGTTGGACCCGTATTTATTCATGAACTCCTTAACAATATCTCCCTAAGTCTTCGTGTGGTGTCTTTCCAGATCGAAAAACCATCTCAGGGCGGCCACCGTGAGAGTCATGTGAAAGGCCTGAGCTAATTCTGGTTCTCCACAACCGGACACTTGCATGGATCTGATGTAAGATTGGAGATGGGTTTTGGGGGGTGTGGTTCCTGTGAATTTGGTGATAGAAGGAAGCTTGAATCCTTGAGGTAGTCTTGCTTCTGGGTAGAGAGAGAAAGCATTTATATCTGTGATCTCATCTGCCCCTCTTATCAGAGAAATCCCTCTTTGCAGAACTTTCATCTGCTCTTTCAGTTTCTTCATTTCTTCACTCTCTCTTGACACCTCATCCGGTTGTTCCCGAGCTATAACCGATTCTGCGTACACTGCCCGGAGTCGGTTGATATCTGGGTACTCATTAGGAGGGGCTACTAAGGCCGGTGGTGGAATAGGCCTTGTGGGGACTTGTGGCCATGACTAGTATTGGGGATCAAGACCTTGCTGAGGTTGGGGCCAGATGATGGGTGGCTCCTGTTGTTGGTAAGTGGGTCCTGAATCCGGGGCCCATTGATTCTGATTGTTGGGACCAGTTTGAACGGGACCGGCGATGACAGGGCCCGTTTGAGGTGGGTTGGTTCCTTGAACTGGGGGAAGTACTTACGATGACTGCCCTTGATCTCGATTTGGTGGTAGTCGTTCAAACCCCGGTGGCGCGACCCGCCCGGCTGACAACTCTTCTACTCGAACCCGGGTATTCTGTTGCTCACTCGTGAGGTTTGCTAGATTCACACTGACGGACATTAGCAAACGATGCATCTCGGCTAAAGTTGGCTGAGCTGCAGACGCCTCGGCTAGGCTCTGATCTGTCTCTTGATGTTCGCGTCTATCAACCATTGCGGGCGTGCTTGGTCTTACTAATCTTCCGGTGTGATCCCGACCAGCCCAACCTTCCAGACTGCCGTCGTATTACGGCTGTAGACGAAACCATGGGGCGAAGATGAAGGAAGACTATGATGCGACTCGATTTTTGCCAAAAGAACCACGGAGAAAGAAAAACAACGAAAACCAAGTTTCGGGTGTTTTATAAAGACACGTCAACAACAACTTGAGTGAATTCTCAGTGGGAGTTTAGGATAGGCAGCAAAGTGCTCCTTGGGTTATCCTATTTGTCCCGAATTTTGAAAAACTCATCTTTTGATTTTGTGAAAATTGGGAATATCCTTCCTCTTGAGTTGCTTTTCATAGGAGATGTACCGGGGAAAGTCACAACGAGGTGATCTCGATTGTAAATTTCTACGACGGAGGTTGGTCAGCCTCCGGCCGTACTTGCCAATATCTGGGGGAGATATACATGACAAGGCCCTACGTGGTACGAACTCCTCACGGTTGATAAAAAAAAGTATAAGAGTGTTCTATTTTTGAATCTTCCTATATGCAATGCAGGTGTAATGCAAGGTGAAGGCTTTAGGCTCCCTCCTATTTGGCAAGACCTCGCGATATACCCCAGGGGCGGGTACGTGCAAGAATCTTTTGATATACTTCCCGGGTACGTGAGTGTTCTCGTCACTCGATATACCTCGGGGGCGTACTTGGCCAAGGAGAGTGGAAGTAAATGCTTTCGGTTTATGTTGGCCCAAGCAAGCCAACTCCCTACTCACTTATAATACTTCCGAGGGTTCGGGGTAAATTCACACTCGTAGAACCAATGCATGATTTGTGAAAGTGCGTGCAAAACAAGAATTTTCAAAAGATTAATTGCAAATATCTTATCTTCGAGGTGTATTTTGAAAACGTTATTTTTATTTAAAAAGATATTTCTTTACAATCATATATAACATAAAGGGGAAATCCTAAACATGTGTCTATGTCAATGAATGGACCCTACTGCGCCTCTAGGTCAGGTCAACAATGAAAATCCAGGCGCCACGTCAGGGGGTAAGTAGGGAAAGCAGTAAAAGCATGCGTATCAACATATTATAAACAAAAAAGTCCACATATAAGAGCCTAGTTCTCATAAATCCCCAGCAGAGTCGCCACTGTGAGAACCCGCAAATGCGACCCCCGGGTCTCGTCCCCGTTCGTTGGGCGTCTGAAACGTCGGAAGGGATCCCGTCGTTCCATTTGCTTGGAGCTGGTTGATGATTCATATCGGGTGTCCCTCTATCCTGTTTCTAGGTGTAAGAGGGTTCATTCAGAGTCGCCAGTACGTTTTACGAGAAAACGGACAAAAAGGTTGTGTAAGAGAAAAGGCTATAGATAAACCTTTCTTTACACGTTTGTCTGCGAAACTAGGATTCTATAGGGTTCGGGAACTATATTACGGTTTGGGAAGGTGTTAAGCACCCATTCCGCCCTTTCGGTCTCTAGTGGTCTTATATGTTTATTTTATGTTGAAAAACTTGGATGCTTTTGCTGACAGCCTACTACTTTTCTAATAAAAACCCTAATTTCTGGGGGAAAACGGGAAAGGAATAGAAACCTTTGTGTTCTGAGATCCGATGTTTTTTTATTATTGAAAGATGTAAATACAAATGACAAAACCTTTTATTTTGAGAGAGTATCCCGTATTATTTTCTCAGATAATGACGATTTTCTCGGGTTATGATTACTTTTGTAAAAGTTTGGATCTTGTATCGGGACTAATTTAATGTGGAACTAGAACTCTTTGAGGAGAGTTATCAGACACGTCGCAGTCTATAGAGAAGACAGGATATGTTGATTTTAATTCCTAGATAAGTCGTATCAGTCCGGGTTTTGAAAACAGAGTTTTATCCGGACGATAACGTAGTTACTCTTCTGGTTTTGCAAATGATTTTATCAGGGTCTTTTGTTTTGAAGACGGTAGACTATTTATAACTTGGCAATAAGTTTATTCAAATAAAACGTAGACAAAACAACAGAAATAAAACAAGTACTCAGATAACCTGTTTTTCGGGCGCGTTAGAAAAAATCAAATTCTAAAAGTCCATAATAAATCTAATATACAAATATCTTATTTAATTACTAGAAGAGACTTTCGTTACCTTCCCGACGAGAATAATAATAAGAAAGAAAATGTAATACGGCAGAGAGATCTCCGGCGATAATAATCTTCTCCTTCTTCAGATATTTCCGAGAATTCGATTCCCGAGACTGGACACGTCGAGTGTCGAGAATAGATTCGATAATTCTTCAGAAATAAGACGATAATAGAAAATACTTGACGAAAGATCAGAAAATTAGATCATAAACCCGCAATTCTGCTCTAAAACTGCTGTTTTTTGCTGTGATGTTGGTGTCCTTGAACCTTGGGTGCTACTGGCCTATTTATAGTGGCGAAAAGGTGTATGTCGCGCGACAATCTTGACTGTCGCGCGACATTCTACTTTAATGATGATTCTGACTCATTGCTGAGTCAGAAAGTGGAGTGGTGGGGTGTTTGTCGCGCGACATGTTCCCATAAAGTGGGATTGTCGTGCGACATACTAGTGTATGTCGCGCGACAATCTTGACTGTCGCGCGACAATCTTGAATGTCGTGCGACATTTCACTTTAAAGCATGTTTGTTTGGCCAACAAACTCTTCCGGGGCAGTCTCGGGTGTTCGGGTGGGTCCCGGAGTCCAGAAACAGCAGTTCTCGAAGGTTGTTAGGGTTCCTACGGGGGTCACGGATCGGGGTGTCTACAACTTCCCTTCCTGCATAAGAACAACACCAATACCATTTCCTGAAGCATCACATTTAATTTCAAAAGTCTTCGAAAAGTTAGGTAAAGATAACAGGGGGCGTTACTTAGCCTGTTTTTTAGTAATTGGAATGCCTTATCTTGCTCCTCGCCCTATTTGAACCCAACATTCTTCTTGATCACCTCAGTCAATGGTGCCACAATCGTGCTAAAATCCCTCACGAATTGCCGATAAAAACTAGCAAGTCCATGAAAACTCCGCATTTGCCCAATACTTGTAGGACTTTTCCATTCTTGAATAGACTTCACCTTTTGTTTATCAACCTGAATACCTTGTGCACTCACAACAAAACCAAGAAATACAAGCTTATCCGTGCAAAAGGTGCACTTGTTCAGGTTAGCATATAACTTCTCCTTTCGCAAGACATCCAAAACATATTTTAAATGAACTACATGGTCATATAGACTCTTGCTATAAATGAGGATATCATCAAAATAGACCACAACGAATTTGCCAATGAATGATCTCAAAACATGGTTTATCTATCTCATAAAAGTTCTAGGTTCATTAGTTAAACCGAAAGGCATAACTAACCATTCATATAAACCATATTTTGTTTTAAAAGCGGTTTTCCATTCATCTCATTCTTTCATCCTAATTTGATGGTATCCACTGTTCAAATCAATTTTAGAGAATATACTAGACCCATGCAACTCATCAAGAATATCATCTAAACGTGGAATGGGGTGACGATACTTTACCGTGATATTATTTATGGTTTGACAGTCCACGCACATTCTCAACGTTCCATATTTTTTTGGCACTAGCAACACTGGCACCGCACATGGGCTCATACTCTCCCTCACATACCCTTTCTCTAGCAGCTCCGTCACTTGCCTTTGAAGTTCCTTCGTCTCCTCTGGATTACTCCTGTAGGCGGGGCGGTTTGGAATGGATGCTCCGGGTATAAAATCAATTTGGTGCTCTATTCCTCGAATAGGTGGTAAACCGCTTGGCGTATCCCCTGGAAAGACGTCACCAAAATCCTACAACAAAGAGATAATAACACTAGGCAAAGAAGAATTTAGTTCGTTAGTGTTCAAAAGCGCTTCTTTGTACGCAAGTACAAGAAGTTGATTATAAAGCATCGCACTTTTCACCTCACTAGCTCTCGCATAGAAATTCTTTTATCTCCTCTCAAACTTACTCTCAATAGTCACTAATTTTTCCACTTTACTTTCTTTTTTTCAATTTTTTTTCTTTTTCCCTCATTCTCTCTCTTTTCTTCACCATTCACTCTATTTTTCTTTTCAGCTCTCCGTTGCTCTTCCTCATTTTGCAATTTCAACTGAGCATAGGCTTGTTGTGGCGGTAAAGGTACAAGAATGATTGTTCTCTTGTTCATCTCAAATGAGTATTTATTGGTGAAGCCGTTGTGTTTAACTCTTCTATCATATTGCCACGCTCTCCCCAATAGCATATGGCTGGCTTACATGGGAACCACATCACAGAGCACTTGGTCCTCATACTTCCCAATGCTAAAGGACACCAAAACCTGATTGTTTACCCTCACTTCACCGCTATCATTCAACCACTGTAGTTTGTAAGGCCTTGGATGCGTAGTCGTATGCAATGCTAGCTTCTCCACCATTGTCGTGCTAGCCACATTAGTGCAACTACCTCCATCTATCAGCAAGCTACACACCTTGCCTAGCATTAGGCACCTAGTATGAAAAATATTCTCCCGCTGCTCCTCATCTTCTCTTGTTTGCACGCTAAGGGCTCTTCTTGCAACTAACAACTCGCCATGAATAACGCTCTCCTCTTATTCAATATCCTCCAAAGGTGGCGTAGCTTCAGCGCCTTCTTCCTCCGTCTCATATTCCCCATTATTCAGAAGCATCATTACTCGCTTGTTCGGGCATTAAGTGGACACATGGCCTCTCCCTTGACACTTCCAACAAATAATGTCCTTGTTACGGGTAGTCGGAGCATTAGTGGTGCGAGGGGCTGCCTTAACTTGACTACCACTATGCGTGTCCGGCTTTGAATCAACTTTATGTTTTAGAGTGGTTGATTTGTCATCCTTTTTCCAAGGACTTTGCTTCCATGGAGTGGAATAAGAACTTTGGCTTGGCCTGAAACTACCCCTCCTCTTGAGTTGTCTCTCTATTTTAATTGCCGTGTGAACCATATCTTCAATCTCGACATACTGCTGCAGTTCAACCGCATTGGCAATTTCCCGATTTAATTCGCTCAAGAACCGCGCCATGGTAGTTTCTCTATTCTCATTAACCTTGGCCCGAATCATGGCCACTTCCATCTCCTTGTAGTACTCATCAACACTACGATTCCCCTGTGTAAGCCCTTGCTATTTTTGGTACAATTCCCGATAATAGTGATCGAGTACAAATCGCTTCTTCATCAGGTGCTTCATCTCTTCCCATGTCTCTACGGGCCCTTTATCACTACGCCTTCGCCCTGTCATCAAGCGATCCCACCAAACAAGTGCATAATCAGAAAATTCAATGGCCGCCAATTTCACCTTCTTGGACTCGGAGTAATTATGGTAGGCAAATACCAACTCTACTTTCTTGACCCACTCGAGATAGGCCTCGGGGTCATTCTTCCCCTGAAAGGGTGGAATCTTCATCTTGATCCCATTCATGTTATTATCCTCCCGATTAGTTCCTCCACTAAACCGTCTACCATTCTGCTAGTTGGCAATTACCAAATCGACATCGCTATTCCCATCGTCAGAGCCATCCTGATAATAACTATAAAAATCAGCCCTCGTTTCCCTAGGCTACGGTCTACCACTTCTTTGAGCACTATGTGATTTACTGGATTGCTCAAGCTGAGTGCTCTCAACTCTATTTACCTTCACATGCATTCACCTCAATTCCTCACTCATCTCATCCACCTGCTCTCTAAAGCCACCCAACTCATCTCTTATCATCTTTTATAACGTACTCGCCATGGCTTCTTGGAATAACTTAGGATCAAAGTTAGACATATTGCTGCAAAACAGAGGTTAGCACAATATAAAGAAATAAAATTTCCTCACTGCACTCCCTTATGTGTTTCGCTCAGAATATGTCACTCTGATTTTACCGCTCGTGTTTAGCACTCAAAAGTAATGATATACCTCTAAATTTTCACCTTTTGGAACTTTCAAACGAATCGAAAAGCCAGAACCTTCGCCTTGGTTCCCAAACAGAACAATCTCAATCCAAACAGGTCAATTGTATGCCCAACAATTATGTTTTCACCAAGAATTCAAAAAACAGGAATCCTAATGAATTATAGACACAAAACGAAGCAAAAGATCAAGAAAAATGAGCAAAAATTCAGTCTCGTGGAAATAAGATTTTTGAAATCCTTGGACCTTATAAAATCCGAGTCCAAAAAGAAATAGTTGCGAATTTCAGAAATTTTTGTATTTTGTTTTTTGGTTCTCTCGACTTCTACTTTAATCTGGTGTAGTCGAAATTTCCATAATTCAAAATTTTAGCAGAATAATATGCACAATTCAAAAATCGAGCAATCTTCAAGCAACAAACGAAACTTATGCGCAAAAATAGTCAATCGCAATCGTGGCTTTTATGCAGACACAATATCAATTTTTGCAATATCAATAGCCACAATATCAACAAGGAACAAGGAATTCACAACTCTAAGGGTTTTAGCACAACTAGAGACTGTCGTAAACAACAAATCGAATTTGCAATCAAGAAACTAAGATTTTTATGCCGTAATCGAAATCCAAACAGATTCTGATAGACAGATTCGTAACTAGGGTTCAAAAACGTAGTCAAAGATTTCGACTTTAATCAACACAGATGAAATAAACGAAGTAGATTTGCAATAAACAAGAACAGATTTGAAATAACACAACAAGAACAGATTCGGAATTACTAAGCAAGAGCATAATCAATTTTTTTTTCACAATCGAAAATAACAACCCTAGTTTTAAGAAGATACGAATAAAGCAGTGTACGAATTGAAGAAAATAGAAACAAAACAGAAACAAACGAAAGATAAAACCTGGATAGAAAATTTCCTCTAATACCAACTGATGTGAACCACGATCGTATTTCTACCCAATAAGATGGATCTGCAACCCTTGACACTGAAAATGCAAGAACCTTGGAACCACGCGAATATGATGGAGGTGGAACCGTGACCCAATCCCCTTTAACGAGAATGAACCTTAGTATAGTCGAAGACAAATAATCAATTTGTGGCTTAATTGATTGCTAAGTCGAAGAACAACAAGTACCCTAATTCTAACTATTCGAGACGTTCTTAGAACGCAAGAGGTGAATAACACTTGAAATTTAATTAAATCAAAAGATTCTTAAACAATAACATTAGCTCCTTTAAATAGGAGTAATTAAACCTACTAGGTCTACGAAAATAAACAAAAACGAAATTACTGGGTTTTCCCATAATTTGGGCCCAAACAAAGCTAAACATAAATTAAACTTAAAATAAACAAAGCCTAGCCCAGCCCATTTATCTAATACATGTTTTTCATCTCTTGGGCTTCTATTTGAACACCTTCAATTGGGCCTTTAAGCAATGTCTTCCATTCTTGAGCCCGATGCCCTTAAACGCTCCTCCATGATTCAGCTTTGCTCATCATCTCTTGGACCATGGTCATAAGTGCCTCTTCGATCTTCTTGGCTATAGCTCGAGTGATTAGTCCACTTGGAACCCGGATGGGATCGGCATAGCCTTCACTCCATAATCCAGCGTTAGTGCTATTGACGCGAACCCGGATCGTCTTTCCTAACCAGGTTAATGGATCCTCAACCCCTGAACTACAAACGTAGCAAGAACCTTGGAATTCGTCGAAAGATGGAAGGCGAAAACCTCAACCCAATGCTTAAAGAAGCGCGAACCTCGGTATAATGAATGATGCCACAATCTAGTGTGGTTGCTAGATTGATAAGTTAAGAACAATTAAATTAATTCAATTCAACATGTTCATAGAGAACATAAAGAGAAAACTCTCAATATTATTAATCATCAAACTCTTTATTTTAAAATAATAATGTGCCTCCTTTAAATAGGAGTAAACAAAGCCTTAATCCTAATTCAAAAAGGAAACAATTTCCTACTTATAAAAGGAAAATAATAACTCCTAGAATATTCCTAATACAATAAGGAAATTAATAATAAGGAAACTTATTCAAAAAGGAAACCACTACTCTAACTCCTAATTGAATAATAAAATAATAATAATTCTAATAATTAAAATAATAATGACTTCGCGCACTCCATGACTTCCATGTTTGACTATTCTTAAATCTTTTAACTGTGCGCGTACTAGCATGATCCAAGGTCATCCAATACCGGTACGGACCCCACCAATCAATGCTTTAATCAAGTCCGTGCTTGTGGTAGCCTGGATCACATCATTCCCCTGTTCTTCAAGAAGATTCGTCCTCGAATCTGGCCTACCCATTCCCCGATTCAACCAGTCTTTAACCACTTTGACATCCGGATGCGACTTTAGAACTTGGAATCTCCCAAGCCAATAGAATAAGTATTTTGAATACTTTCCATTCCTCCGTCGGAACTCAACATAAGATAATTATGTTCGTCCCTTCCATGAAAACAAATATTTCGAATATCTTCGACACTTGATCCTCCTTGCAAAGCAAAACTCCTCGACGTTCAAACCATACTGCAATGCGATCCTTTGCAACTTGTTGAAGAAATCTAACAACATAAAATGTGGATGGACATCAAAGTGATCCACTCTAATGAAATAAATATGCTCAACATTATCAATCTTTAACTCAGCTCGAACATCATCTTCTTCCTCGGTAGAAATATTATCCAAATTAGCAATGTTAGTTGAAGTCTCTTACTCATTGACTTGCCCCTCAATTAAAATCAATTGGCGTCCCTTGATGCAGTTCTCACCCATATCCACACTTATGGCTGGAAGTGCTTGCACTTGTGGTTCTTCAACTTGCACTAAAACTTCTTAATCTTCCTCTTCTTGCAAGCTTGGAATTAAACCTTCAACCCACAATTCTCCTTCTTCAGCCGTCACTTCAATTTCCTCAATCTCATCGATTTTCGGTTTATTCTCCAATGGCGGCTTAGATATGGTTGCTTTTTCCTCCTCTTTACAATGATTTGATTCACAAGAGAACGCTTTCGAACTTCGCTCTTCACTGCCCCTCATATGGAATTCAAAATAAGCCTCCATCATCTTCCCCAATTTATGCCATTCTTCGGGATCATTTAAAGGAGTCTTCTTCTTGATACTACCCATATTGTTGTCTCGAACCCGACTCTCTCCAACGTCACCACCGTGTCTTCTATTAGTAACACTTGAATCCCACTCATCTTCGAATTTAACTTTACGAGGATGACTTTTCAATTTCTCTTTAGGAGCTTTATTTAACCGCATGCGCCGTTCAATCTTTAATTGCGTTAATCGCACACTATCGCGTTTAATCACCTTTTAAAGCTACCTTTCTCCATGTTCAAAGTTTAGATAAGACATAATTTCTGCAAAATAAGGATTAGTGCAATAAAAATAATCCTCACCACACTTCCTTTCGTATTTCGCTCGATTGATGTCACTCAGATTTTTTTTTTCACATGTTTTTTACTCAAAATATTACTATACTCACAATTTTCTCTTTGGAACTCCAAAACAAGCTGAATAATATGAATATCACAAGTCCTCAATAACCAATCACACACCCGACAATTAGATTTAAACGCGTTCAATAATGTAATACTAAGGACTAAAGAAACCAAATTCTAGCAATATCAATAAGCCAAACAAATTTCTAGAATTGCTAGAGTATACAAAACGGAGTTTCAAACAGAAACAAACCAACGAATTTCAAACCCTAATGAGTATAACCGCAATCAAAATTTTCCAAGGGTTTTCTAGATTTTTCCTAACCAAACGGAATTTATATGGATCAAAATCACAAGATAAAAAAACCCAACAAGAAGTATTAATGAATAATCTAGGTTTTTTTGAAATATTTAAACCACCACAATTGAAACTTTAATGCAATAATATTCGCAAACAAACCCTAACAATAATCAAAATTTGATTATAAGGTTCTTCCAAAGAAAATTTCAATAATTTTTTTTTACTATTTACGCATCACTATTCACAACACTTTTTTTTAATGCAGGTGCTATCGTAAAACAGCAATAACTTTTGATCTAATCGTTGGATCAGGCTGATTTTCGGATATGTTGTTCGGGACGCAATTTTACAATAATCGGGAAGAAGATCAGGACGATCCGATGTTGTTTTGAAAGAGAAAACCACAAATTTCGACAGCTCAACGGGATTTTTGAAAAAAAAAATATATCTATTCTTAACTTCTTCTTTTTTGATGAACCCTAACACAAAGACATGGAATTAACAAATCACAAGATCCAAAATTAGGGATTTGGAATTGAAAACACAAGAATTAAAAGATAGAAAACCTGGATAGAAAAGTTTGCTTTTATACCAATGGGGCGAACCCGGATCGTCTTTCCTAACTAGGTTAATGGATCCTCAACCCTTGAATTACAAACGTAGCAAGAACATTGTAATATGTCGAAAGATGGAAGGCGAAAACCTCAACCCAACGCTTAAAGAAGCGCGAACCTCTGTATAATGAATGACGCCACAATCTAGTGTGGTTGCTAGATTGATAAGTCAAGAACAATTGAATTAATTCAATTCAACATGTTCATAGAGAACAATTGAATTAATCATCAAACTCTTTATTTTAAAACAATAATGTACCTCCTTTAAATAGGAGTAAACAAAGCCTTAATCCTAATTCAAAAAGGAAGCAATTTCCTACTTAGAAAAGGAAAATAATAACTCCTAGAATATTCCTAATACAATAAGGAAATTAATAATAAGGAAACTTATTTAAAAAGGAAACCACTACTCTAACTCCTAATTGAATAATAAAATAATAATAATTCTAATAATTAAAAATACTTAAAATAATAATTGACTTCACGCGCTCCATGACTTCCATGTTTGACTATGCTTGCGTGCGTACTAGTATGATCCAAGGTCATCCAATACCAATACGGACCCCACCAATCAATGCTTTAATCAAGTCCGTGCTTGTGGTAGCCTGGATCACATCAGCTATCCTTAGGATCATCATGATCTCTTCACCAAATCACATGTGACTGCTTGCTTTCAATTTCTGGTGTCCATGCTTTGTATGCTTTCCAAGCCGTCCTGAGCTTGAGGGGGGGGGTGTTAAAATATTATTTCCTTTCTTATTTTCTTGTAATTTAGCTTTCCTTTTCTCTTTGTTTCCTTATGTATATTTCCCTTAGTTTAGGCTTTCCTTTTCTCCGTCCTTCTATACTTGTATATGGGTTTTCTTCTTGTAAAGCAATACACTAAAATATACACAATATATATTTTTTCTTTCCTTCTCTAGGTTTATGACCCTGAACCCCCATCTCTCTTTTTCTCTCCATTCATAAATATATCATGGTGATTGTAAAGAAAATTAATTAGCTAACCAGGAATAAAACAATTAGCTCAACCAGCTGCCATTGCCAGACCCTCCTCCGAATTTGATTCTGAGGAACCGAAAGAGGCAAGTATATAACTATTGGATGAAATAGCTTTGCAACCCACCGAAAATATATATACTTGGTAAGTCCAAATACTTCCGCGCTTATGAACCCAAGTGTAGGTAGTCAAGTTATAATACTTGGTAAGTCCAAGTGTCAAACCATAGGGATAGTCGAAAAGACGATGTGGTGATTACGAGTCCAAGGCTTTGTTTAAAGAAGTGGATTGGTTGATTTTAATTGTTGATTTTAAAGTTATGCAATAAAAATTAAAGTGATGTATCAAATGATGAGAAAAGACTAAGGCATTATAAAATTCATTTGCTTTGCAACATTATATAGAATCAATCTCATTCAAAGTTCTCAATGCAATCCCTAAGTGTTAAGTATCTTACACTTTTCTAAGTAAAAGGGTGTGAAGCAAAAGCAACCCATTCCCATAAAATTTCCAAATAATGAAAGGGTGTAAGCACAACTTAACACAAATGTATCTCTCCTTTGTATCATGTAGCAAAGGGTGTCAAGCAAGTGCAACCCATTCCCATATAATGCTCAACTAAGATACAAATTTAAGAAAAACCAAAAGAAAAGGCATAAATTTAAACTAAGCATTTGAGAACTCATTGTTAGTTTCCCCTAGGCAATTGACTTGATTATGAAAATGGCCTCTTAAAGAGTTAAGCACAATAAATCATAACATTTCCTTTGCCTAAGATTGGGAGGTCTAGGTGGTGGATAAAGCGTCCGGTATAAACTTATTTGATAAATACAAATTAAATCCTTAGGGTGATTAGTGGAGTTGATTATAACATAAACTTAAGAGATCCTCTTTGGCAACACCTTAACTAAGAAAATATTGAATCTCAAAATCACATAAAGTGTAAAAAGCACTCAACATATCATTAAAGCATTCAAGGATTGGAATCTCAAATTTATGGTGTTTCCATGAATATCAAAGACTAGTCATGCTTGGCAATGAAAAGTATCTCATTCATAGAAGCAATGGACATAGGATAGTAAGAAATGCACAAGTGTATCAGCTCTTCATTAATCCTTGAAAACTAGGTATACAGGGCATACAAAGTCAAATCATCTTATGAAGATTATCTTACTAGCTTATGAATGGTTGATTAAATGGAGAAGATGAAGGATTCAACAAGTATTTAACAATACTAACAATGCAATGAGAAATGAACTTACATAATTAATGCCTTGCAAACTTCATCTTTTAGCCTTAGCAAAGAAATTTACTCCATAATAAATATAGAGATAAGAATTATAGAAGTGTATTCCATTTCTCTTCAATGAAGATAATAAATTACAAATTCTAGAGAGAGAGAGTAATATTCAAGACAAGTAAAATAAAAATATAAATAAGTCCAAGAGTCTAAGAGTTTTTCAATACGATAATGGGGACTATATATATAGATGAGTGTGTTTTCTCCCTCTCCTCTCTCTACTAAAGATCCATGAGAAACAATCCCTTTTGTCCATTGGAAAATAGCCACTTTTGTATAAAATACAATATTCTAGGAGATGGAGATTTGAACCACTTTTTTTTTAGTCTCCAAGCTAGCTATGAGATAGATGAGAAAAATAGGGGAGGTGACATAAAAGACAAAGCAAGCCATCTAGATTAATTTTGGCTTGAGCTAGACGGATCCGAGTGATGAGAAAAATTCCTTGATTGATCTAGCAAAAAGCTAGATAGATCCAACTCTTGTTGTCAACTCTTGATAGATCAAGGAATGAGCTTGATTGATCCAACTATTTGACTTTTCATTCACTTTTTGCTTTAAAGGCAAAAAATTGCTTGGTTGATCGTTCTTCTTTTACTCAATGAATTTCTCGAGATCTAAAGGCTACAAAATATACAAAAAATGCCTTTACAAGCAAAGTTAAATACAAAATATGCTACGAGACTAATCGCGAGATAAATTAGCAAACCATATAGTTTTTAAGAGTTAAACGCGTCGAACGACTTTGAAAATGAGCATATTAATGACAATATTATGCGTTTATCAACTCCCCCAACTTATCTCTTGTTAGTCCCTTAGCAAGCAAATTAAAAATAGCTAAGTATAATAATCGAAAATGCATTTAGCACATGCATTAAGCCTTTGAACTCCTAAGTTCCCCTAGAAGACGAGTTGTGTCTCGTGAGGGTTTATAGAGATGATACCCAAAAACATCCGAAGTTTGAACTCAAAGAAGTATAATTGAAGCATTTCCATGAATTGATTTAAGTGTTTTGGCATTACTATTACAATTTCCGGAATGTTGGCATTTGAATGACGATCTCCATTGCTTACAATCTCTTTTAGAAATTAGCTCCACATTTCCATTTGAACACACTATGCATATGGAATTTTGACACAATCACTCTTAATCACAAATAATTCTATTCATCAATAGTGGTAGAGAGAAATCTTTCAAAAACAAAAGCTCAAGAACTTTGTCGATTTTAAGCACTTTTCTTTATCTTTTACTTGGAATTTTTGCTAAATTAGCTCAAGGTGGTTTGCATCTCTATGGAGGGCAGCGGTATCACTTTGTGATTTTGCATTCATAGCTTCTTCTTCTTTTCCTTTCTTTCTTTTTTTTATATCAAAGGAAGCTATTCACCCTTTTTTCCATATGGTAACCTCTGCCTATCCTTAATATTAGACAAAATGACTTATGAATTTAGTCAAGTGAAGCTTAAAGTCAATATTAAGTTTAAAAGTCATCCAAGTTTCAAAATCTTTTATAAGTGCCACGCATATGTCCCCTTCAAGGAGGATCTTTTCGAAAGAGCTTTTATTGCATTTGAACATTACTTCTCTCTACACAAGATGAAAATAATTCTATGTGATACCAAAGACTAAATGAAACCACAACATTATGTATGTTCATAAGAAACTACAAGGCTCAAGAATCTAAATCAAGCAATGCCATGGAGATTATCAATCAACTACCTATCCGAATCAAGAAATTCATGCAAAAAACCATCAATTCAAGGACAATTAAAAAAAAAAGATCATCATTTTCAAACTTCTTCGATAAGAGGGTAAAATCGATCCTAGCATAGAGAAAATTATCATGAAGAAAGCATGCTTGAAAATTTTTTAAAGTGCACACCCCCAACTTAAAATCGGCATTGTCCTCAATGCTCTTGAAGATGACGAAAATTGGCAAGTTGTTGAAAAATTGCTTTCCAATTTCTCAAAAATGAGGCTAAGATCGATTTTGAAGCTACTACATATATACAAACTACTAACAAATGGGTTAGCATTAGTCAAACATAACATGCAAAGTTAAAAAATCAAGCCTTCACAAGGAGATATGTCTAAATAATCCATCAACCAAAAAAAAAAGAAAGAAAAAAATGAAATAAAAAGGGAGTTTTCAGAAGCACATTCACATATCCGGGGGTGGTGGAAATCTCATGTTAAGAGCCTCGAATTGCTCTTGAAGATAGGCATGTTGAGCTCTTCTCACATTTTCCATTAGCTCTTGAAAATAAGCATGGTCTGCCCATATTTCATTTTCCATGAGCTCTTGACGGTTTGCCATGTTCTCAACCCGATCATTCAAATTAGTAAACCCCTGTGACGCTCTGATTTCCATATGAAGGCATCTACCTTCAGAAGTGGGTAATCATTGGTTGCTGTCACTAATAACGGCAAAAAAATAAATAAAAAAAAAGCTGAAACCTTAAATAATTAAACCAATATAATAGAGGAAATAACTATACATCAATCAAAGATGTCCATAGATAGCTTGGATTACCATCGTACACATAAACCACTAACTAGTATATTAAAGTTTAATAATTATACAATAAGAAAATCTAAAGAAAATACAAGTTACATGCCAATACAAAAGTTAAAACAAGGTTTCTCCTTCGCAAGAAACTCTCGTCAATATCAGAGGCAAATCTAGGATGAAACGTCCTTCCTCGTCCCCGTCCCTGAGTACCTGCTGAAGTACCTATATAAAAATAATAGTAAGGTGAGCCAAGTGGGCTCAGTGGGAACTATACAATTAAGTTGCTTTATACGAAAATACAAGTTATAGTTCACACACATTCGTGATTATAGAAAAAAAGTTTAAACATAATATGGAAAAACAATGCATTGGCTATATAAGGCACAAATTATCCTACATTAGGTATAGTCATCTCGAAGGCAACCTAAGCGCTCCAACCCTCATCTAGAATCGGTGCTCCAACCCATAAGATAATCAAGCGGCTACAACCATGCTATATTCATCTATATAGATAATTGTGCCATAGGAGGTAATACCATAAACAACAATACACATGTATATATGTAGCAAAATCATAAATAGCCAACACAATCATTAAGTTCTAAAGCAACTTATACATACATTTCCATCATCTCCAAGTACAAGTGTTATAAAATCACCAATCATTCCACCAAGATAAGTATAAGTATAGTTCATGTAGAAATTTATAAGCTACATTTCCATTTTGGTGGATTTTTGTGCAAAACGTAATAAATTGATACATACATGCTTGAAACATAGTAAAATCAAGTGATATCAAGCATTAATAGTATGGTAATCAAAGTTTTGTAACTCTGTACCCAAGTGTAAGCTTAACCCTGCGTAGGGTTTGTATAAATTTTGGGAAAATGATAATACAACAACAAATTTTTAAGAAAATAGATTTAGTAGTAATGTCCCCACCTCTAAGATGTTAGAAACAGAAGATTGGAAGCTTGTATTGAACCCTTGAAGCTACACTCCAGGACCACCACAAACCCTTGCTCCCTTGATGCTTAAATGAGAGGAATAAAGGTAGGAGATGATGAATAGTGGAGAAAGCGTTGATTCAAGGCTTTAATCTTGAACTATGATATAGATTTGACAAGAACACTCTAAGATCTCTTATTTCCCTCTTTCTAGAACCCTTAGACAATAATAGAGGCATATATGTCGAAGTGGTAGAAGAAATGAGGTTAAATAGGAGAAAAATCGGGTCAAAACACGTTAAGATTCGACTCTAGGGCACCTAGATCGATCTTGGGTGGTCCAAGATCGATCTTAGGAGCTTTCAGCCAACAAGTAGGAGTTGGTTCCTAATTAACTACAAGGCCTTTTGGGGGCTCACTGGCTTCGGATCCCATCAGAACTCCGAAGTTAAGCCAGTACGCGGCCAGAGTAATCCCAAGATGGGTGACCCCCTGGGAAGCTGGTCGTGAGCTCCGAGAAACAAAGGCGTGAACGAAGGTGATGGTCCAGGGCTGAGGCCTGGTCGTGAGCTCCCAGAAACAAAGGCGTGAAGGAAGGTGATGGTCCAGGGCTGAGGCTTGGCTAGACGTTGCCCAGAGCAAACAATATCGTACTGAGGTGGGATCGGGTTATTACAAATGGTGAGCAGACCCCACAGAGTACGGTGTGCCAACGAGGGCGTCGGTTCCCTAAGGGGGGAAGGATGAAACATCCCACATCGGAAAGTGGGAGATTCCTTGAGACCCATATAAGTAAGAGTTGGTCCCTAATTAAGTACGAGGCCTTTGGGGGCTCACTGGCTTCGGATCTCATAAGAACTCCGAAGTTAAGTGAGTAGGAGGCTAGAGCAATCCCAGGATGGGTGACCCCCCTAGGATACTGGTCGTGAGCTTCCATAAACAAAGCCGTGAGGGAATGTGATGGTCCAGGGCTGAGGCCTGGCTGGACGTTGCCCAGAGCGAACAATATCTTACTGAGGTGGGACCGGGTCATTACAATTTTCATCCTAGGATAGCCCAAGATCAATCTTGGGAAGGCGAATATCAATCTTGGAACCACTACACTAAATTCAACTGATTTTTGGCTTCCCAGACCCCCGAAATTCTAGAATCTCATTCTGGGCCAAACATGAAAGTTGTAGAGGGGAACGATATGGAACTTTGGGCACTAATGGGGACTAATTCGAACATCTAACGAAGAAGTTATGGCCTTACAAAGTTGATAAAAAATTTAAAAATCGCGTATTATCAAAACTTGCGATTTATACCTCGATTTCGATTCGGGCCTTTCGAATAACGAAACGATTGATCTCCCAAACTTCGAATGCCTACTTTGACATGCTAGAGGTTTTACATCATCCAAAAAGAATTCAAATCGAGAATTCACTATCCAAAGTGTCTATTTAAGGTTGACCGAATGCCAAGGAAGAATTTACACAGAAAATGAGATACGGGTATTATAATCTCCCCTCCTTAAAATATTTCATCCTCAAAATATAGATAAAAAGGTTCGGAAGTACCTCATTGGAGCAAATGCGGATACTTGGCTTGAATTTCTAACTCAAGCTCCCACATGGCTTCTTCTACATCATGATAAAGCCAAATTACCTTGAGCAATGGAATTATGTGATTTCGGAGGACTTGCTCTTTATGATTAACCACGGCTATCGGCCGCGTCTCGTAAGAAACATTATCGTTAACTTCAAGCTCCTCAGTTGGAATAACGTGAGATGGATCCGGTACATACTTTCGTAACATGGACATATGAAACACGTTGTGAATACGCTGAAGTGAAGGGGTTAAGGCCAAACGATAGGAAACCGATCCCACACATTGAATAATCTCAAACGGGCCAATATATCTAGGGGTAAGCTTACCCTTGTCCCCAAAATGGATGATACCATGACAAGGTTTCACTTTAAGGAACACGTAGTCACCCACTTCGAATTGTAAGGGTCGCCGTCTTTTATCCGCGTATATCTTTTGATGACATTGGGACGTCGCCAAGCGTTGTTTAATAAACTTTATCTTTTTAGCAGTGTCTTGCACTAACTGTCGTCCCAACACAGATACTTCACCAGCCTCGACCTAACATACGGGTGACCTACATGGTCTACCGTACAAGGTTTCATACGGAGCCATGCCTATACTAGCTTGAAAGCTATTATTATAGGCGAACTCAAGAAGTGGCACAAAGTCATCTTAATTGCCCCTAAAGTCTAGAACATAAGCTCTAAGCATATCCTCAAGAATCTGAATTGTTCTTTCCGATTGCCCATTAGTTTGACGGTGGAAAGGGATACTAAAAGTTAATCTTGTGCCCATGGCTTGCTGAAGAGCTTCCCAAAAATGCGAAGTAAAACAAGGATCACGATCAGAAACAATAGACACTAGTACCCCGTGAAGTTTAACTATCTCTCTAATATATAGTTTTGCTAGCTTCTCAAGTGAATCATTCTCTTGGATTGGCAAAAAATGTGTTGATTTTGTGAGGCAATCAACAATCACCCAAACTGCATTATTCTTACATTGCATTCTGGGCAAACCCATCAAGAAATCCATCGTAATGTTTTCCCACGTCCATTCGAGAATTTGAAGGGGTTGAAGTTGCCCTTTAGGCCTTTAGTGTTTTATCTTGATACTTTGACACGATAGGCAGTGTGTAGACACCCCGATCCATGACCCCCGCAAGAACCCTAATGACCTTTGAGACTGCTGTTTCTGGACTCCGGGACCCACCCGAACACCCGAGACTTCCCCGGAAGCGTCTCTTGGTCAAACAAACATGCTTTAAAGTGAAATGTCGCACGACAGTCAAGATTTGTCAAGATTGTCGCGCGACATACACCAGTATGTCGCACGACAATCCCACTTTTGAGGGAAATGTCGCGCGGCAAACACCCCACCACTCCACTTTCTGACTCATCAGTGAGTCAGAATCATCATTAAAGTAGAATGTCGCGCGACAGTCAAGATTGTCGCGTGACATACACCAATATGTCGCGTGACATACACCTTTTCGCCACTATAAATAGGCCAGCAGCCCCCAAGGTTTAAGGACACCAACAGCAGAGCAAAAAATAGCAGTTTTAGAGCAGAATTGCGGGCTTATGATCTGATTTTCTGATCTTTCGTCAAGTATTTTCTATTATCGTCTTATTTTTGAAGAATTATTGAATCTATTCTCGACACTCGACGTGTCCAGTCTCGGGAATCGAATTCTCGGAAATATCTGAAGAAGGAGAAGATTATTATCGCCGGAGATCTCTCTGCCGTATTATATTTTCTTTCTTATTATTATTCTCGTCGGGAAGGTAACGAAAGTCTCTTCTAGTAATTAAATAAGATATTTGTATATTAATTTTGTTGTATATATTACTAGGTCGATCCCCGTCCTAGTAAGCGAAGTGGCAACATGGTTGTGCTAAGTTCCTAACGCGCTCGAAAATCAGGTTTATCTGTGTACTTGTTTTATTTCTGTTGTTTTGTCCACGTTTTATTTGAATAAACTTATTGCCAAGTTATAAATAGTCTACCGTCTTCAAAACAAAAGACCCTGATAAAACCGTTTGCAAAACCAGAAGAGTAAGTTTGTTATCGTTCGGATAAAATTATGTTTTCAAAACCCGGACTGATACGACTTATATAGAATTAAAATCAACATATCCTGTCTTCTCTATAGACTGTGACGTGTCTGATAACTCTCCTCAAAGAGTTCTAGTTCCACATTAAATTAGTCCCGATACAAGATCCAAACTTTTACAAAAGTAATCACAACCCGAGAAAACCGTCATTATCTGAGGAAATAATACGGGACACTCTTTCAAAATAAAGGGTTTTGTCATTTGTATTTACATCTTTCAATAAATAAAACATCGGATCTCGGAACACAAAGGTTTTTATCCCTTTCCCGTTTTTCCCCAGAAATTAGGGTTTTTATTAGAAAAGTAGTAGACTGTCAGTAAAAGCATCCAAGTTTTTCAACATAAAATAAACGTATAAGACCACTAGAGACCGAAAGGGCGGAATGGGTGCTTAACACCTTCCCAAACCGTAATATAGTTCCCGAACCTTATAGAATCCTGGTTTCGCAGACAAATGTGTAAAGAAAGGCTTATCTGTAGCTTTTTCCCTTACACAACCCTTTTTGTCCGTTTTCTCGTAAAACGTACTGGCGACTCTGAATGAACCCTCTTACACCTAGAAACAGGATAGAGGGACACCCGATATGAATTATCAACCAACTCCAAGCAAATGGAATGACGGGACCCCTTCCGACGTTTCAGACGCCCAACGAGCGGGGACGAGACCCGGGGGTCGCATTTGCGAATTCTCACACAGTGTAAGACAAATAAGGCCACATCTTGCTTCATACCTGGCCACCAATAAGTACATTTTAAATCTTGGTACATCTTGGTGCTGCCGAGGTCTATAGAGAATTCAAAATTATTAGCTTCAGTCAAAACTGCTTGTTTAAGCTAATATTAGAGTGTGGAACCATTAACTTACCCATATATCTAATCCCACCATCAACACGTAGAGTGATATTCTCAATCGCTTCCCCTGCTAAGATTTTAGTATGGAATTCGTTAAGGTTAAGGTCATATCCTTGGCTCTCAATTACACGGCTTAACATTACTGGTCACAAGATTAGATAAGAAAACGAAATTCTCTTGACGACGCACAATTAAATTATACCGCTGGAGTTCTTCCAAGAGCCTCCACTCATAACATCTTAATGCAGAGACTGACCCTTGCGATTTTTGACTAAGTGCATTTGCAACTACATTTGCTTTGCCTGGGTGATACTGAAGTGTAAAGTCATAATCCTCGAGATATTCTACCCAACGACGTTGTATTTGATTCAGGTCCCTTTGTGTAAAAATATACTTAAGACTCTTATGGTTTGAGAATACTTCAAATCTTTCTCCGTAGAAATAGTGCCTCCATATCTTTAATGCAAATACCACTGTGGCTAATTCAAGGTCATGAGTCAGGTAGTTCTTCTCATGAGTCTTTAATTGACGGGAAGCGTAAGCAATAACATGTTCAAGTTGCATGAGGAGACAACCCAAACTGAGATGAGAAGCGTCACAATAGATAACGTATCCTATCCCTTTCTCCGATAAGGCTAGGATAGGAGCGGTGGTGAGACGAATGTTTAAGAAAATAGATTTAGTAATAATGTCCCCACCTCTAATTACTTCCATTTGCGTCCGAATGACATTTAAGGAGTCCACCACATGATCATGCAAAATTTCAACCGGGCCAAACTATTTCTTCGTCTCCTCCGAGACAATCCTGGAGCCTCTACATCAATTGGTGCTTTGTCCGCTTCCTTTTCCTCTATTTGAACCGGCGGATTATTGCCTCAGTGGTTTCTCAATTGGCCGGCGGCATGGGCAATGGATGATTTGTTAACGGAGGAACGTTGCGTTTGTCATTCATTATTGGCTCTATCTCTAACACCCGCTTGCAAACACAATTTGATAAGTAAAATCCGAAATTTAATAGTGTCATTGTGGGACGATGACTCATACATAGGGGAGATCTTATCTATCACATATCTCATAAGACAAATCATCTTGTTGTGAGAAATTGCCTCTATGACAAGCACGTGGTGACGACAAATGCGGCTAGTGTGAGAGGTCGGATCAAGTGCATTAGCCACCACCAACCACAAGGTGCTCAAATTTTTGGCCAAATCACTTCGGTTAAATGTTGACCCTACCCATTGTCTATCCCGCCAGGATAAGAACCCAATTAAGGCATCGTTCGAAGGTAGAAGACTAACCCGCCGTATAGGCAAATCATATGCATGAAAGGGCAGCAAAGACCCAATACCCATCACTTCACTAACAGTTAACATGTTAAAAGAAACCTTCATCCCCAGAACCTGTCCCACAAATGAAAAATTCTCATCCAGAATAAGTAACAAACTAGCAACTAATTCACGACAAAAAGAAAGGTTGCATTGGTTACCTTCATTTCGGAGATACTCAACCCACCCCGACCGTTGTTGGATTGACGCACGTTGCGGAAAGTCATCCAAGGATGCAACATCAACCGGTCTCTCAATGACCACCGTCTACTCCTATATGCGTGTTGGAACCAATTAAACTCTTTATGATTTCAAAAGCCTTGATAGTCCCCTCTCTGCGTGATTTGGCTTGTAACCGGCTTCATTGCAACATTGCGTTGAGATGAGGAAGCCATTGGAGGGAGCCTTGGTGAAAAACTTTATAGAGAGAGAAAGTTATGGGTTTGGGGTTAAAGCTCAAAATTTGGTGAGATGTGTGGAGGATTATTAAAGAATGGTGGATATTGGAGAGATTTGAGCAGAGATTGAGAGGTTTGGTGAAGGATTTGAATAAAGAGAAAATGGTGGGGATCTAGAGCTAAAAATGTGGGCAAGATTGTGGGATTTCTTGGATGTTAGGAGGAGATTAAGAGTGGATATGAAGAGTTTGGAAGGATTTAGGGAAGATTGGAAAGTTTGATGGGAGCTTTGGAGGCTATGAGTGGAGATGGGTGAATGGAGAAGATGATGAATAGTGATGGGTTTGGTGGAGAAAGAAAGAAAATGGTGGGTTTTTATGAAGGATTTGATGAAAAATGGTGAAGAAAATGATGGAGATTTAGTGTTAATGGAGGTTTGGATGTGTATAGCAATGGGGGTTTAGGGGGAGAGAATGGAAATGTGAGAGATGATGGATCTATGAGAAATGTGGGCAATGGGAGAGGAAGCCATGATTTTTGGCTATTTGTTTTTAGAAGCTTTGGCTGCCAAAATCATTCTGCCAAAGTTGGATCAATCAAGCTTTAATTTTTTTTTTAGGATAAAACAATGAACCCCTCATGTTTTACCTTCTATCCTCACATTCTCCAAAAAAAAAATCACATCTCAAAGGTCTTAAAATTTATCCGAGAAGTTGTAAATCTGTACCGATTTTTTGAACTTTTTTCAATTTTTTATTTTGGATTTTTTTGCAAATTTTTACAAATCATCCTTCTGTCTGCCTAAACCATTCTCATATTTTTTTCAGCATCTTCCAACCCCTGCACTTGCTCGATTTGTTCCGCTTCACCCGCATTTCCTTAAATCGCTTCTGAAATTTCTTTTTGACTCCGAACCGCCCCAATTTTCTGAAAACTCCAAAAACAAAAATATACACATTATTTACAAAAATGCCTACGCTTTTTAGGCATAGGTCGGGTCGCTTAGAGGGATGGACTCCTCTAGCTATGGAATTTCCAAAAACGGTTTGAGCCTTTGACCATTAACTTTAAATTGAAAACTGATTTTTGAATCTTCCACAGTGATGGCCCCGAATGGGAACACATGTTTTACGATGTATGGGTCGGTCCATCATGATTTTAATTTTCCGGGAAAGAGATGTAATCAGGAATCATAAACAAGAACTTTTTGGCCAAGTTTAAATTCTTTTCACAAAATTGATTATCATGAAAATGTTTGGCCCAATCCTTGCTTTTTTTCAAATTTTGATATGCATCTTTCCTCAATTCCTCCAATTCTTCTATTTGTAACATCCGGTTTTTGCCAGATTCCTCAAAATCACTATTCAACAATTTTATCGCCCAAAATGATTTATGTTCTAATTCAAGGGCCAAGTGGCAAGGCTTTCCATAAACCATGCGATATGGAGACATCCCGAGAGTCGTTTTCAAAATGGTTCGGTAGGCCTAAAGAGCATCGTTTAGTGGCAGTAACCAATCGTTGTGATTCGAATTTACCGTTTTTTCTAAAATTTGTTTTATCTCTCGGTTTGCAAGCTCGGCTTGCCCGTTTTTTTTAGGATGATAAGCGAGGAACACCTTATGGTTTACACCATATTTTTTCATTAATGATTCAAAAGGTTTATTGCAAAAATGTGAGCCTCCATCACTTATTATTGCCTTTAGGGTGCCAAATCTTGCAAGAATATTATCCTTTAAAAATCGGATCACAACTTTGTGATATTTTGTTTTGCAAGATATGGCTTCCACCCATTTGGAAACATAATCAATCACAAGAAGGATATAGAGATTACCAAAAGAGGATGGGAATGGTCCCATGAAGTCAATGCCCCAACAAAAATGAAAATTTCAACCACGAGAATCAGGTTGAGAGGCATCATGCTTTTTATTATGATTCCCCCGAGCATTTGACATCTCGGGCAAGCTTTGCAAAAGGTGTGGGCATCTTTGAACATCGTTGGCCAATAGAGGCCACATTGAAGGATCTTGGCAGCAGTCTTCTTGGCCGAGAAATGTCCACCACAAGCTTCATTATGGCAAAAGCTTAGAACTCCTTCGAACTCATCATTGGGAATACATCGTCGAATGATTTGATCCGCCCTATACTTGAACAAGTACGGGTCATCCCAATAGAAACGGTTGACCTCGGACAAGAATTTCCTTCGGCCTTGGGCACTCCAAGGGCTTGGCATCTTTTCGGTGACAAGATAGTTCACGATATCAGCATACCATGGTGAAGTAGAGATTATGAATAGTTGCTCATCCAGAAAAGAGTCTTCAATAGTACTCTCTTCAATATGGTCGGTGAATAAGAGGCGAGACAAGTGGTCCTCGATCTACTACATTCTCTACCCCTTTTTTGTCTTTGATGAACAAGTGGAATTCTTGGAGTAAGATAATCCACCTCAAAAGCCTCGGCTTTGCATCTTTCTTTGTGAAAAGATACTTAAGAGCCGCATGATCCGTGAAAATGACAATGAGTGATCCAATGAGGTAGGATCGGAATTTGTCAAGGGCAAATACTATGGCCAAGAGTTATTTTTTCGTTGTTTTGTAATTCATTTGAGCATCGTTGAGCGTTCGGCTTGCATAGTAAATGACTCTGGGCTTCTTGTCCTTTCTTTAAGCGAGGATCGCCCCCATGGCATAGTCGCTTGCATCGCACATGAGTTCGAATGGAAAACTCCAATCGGGAGTTTGCATAATTGGGGCAGTTGTGAGCAAGTGCTTGAGCTTGGTGAATGATTCTTCACATTTTTCGTCCCAAACAAACGGAGCGTCTTTCATTAGGAGGTTGCACAATGGCTTTGCGATAACACTAAAATTTTGAATGAATCTCCTGTAAAAGCCAAAAAGTCCTAAGAATCAACGGACATCTTTGACGGTAGTGGGAGTGGAAAGCTTTGAGATTAACTCAATTTTTTCCTTGGTGACTTCAATTCCCTTCTCCGAAACAATATGACCCAATACAATGCCCTTCGTCATCATGAAGTGACATTTCTCCCAATTAAGCACTAGTTACTTCTCAATGCACCTTTTTAAGACCTGTTTAACATTCGACAAACAATTATCGAATGACTTACCATAAACGGTAAAGTCATCCATGGACACTTCTAGGGTCTTTTCCACTATGTCGCTAAAGATACTTAGCATACACCTTTGAAATATTGCTGGTGCATTGCACAACCCAAATGGAATCCTTAGATATGCAAAGGTACCAAAGCGGCATGTGAAGGTGGTTTTATCTTAATTATTTAAAGCAATCTCAATTTGGTTGTACTTGGAGAATCCATCTAAGAATGCATAAAATTCATGCCTGGCTACTCTTTCGAGTGTTTGGTCCAAAAATGGGAGCGAGAAATGATCTTTACGTGTTACTTCGTTAAGCTTATGGTAGTCAATGCACATTCACCACCCGATGGTGACTCTTTGGGGTATTAATTCATTTTGCTCATTTTTGACTACCGTAAGCCCGGATTTCTTTGGCACAACCTGGGTCGGACTCACCCATTTGTTATCCGAGATTGGGTAAATGATGTTCGCATCTTGCAATTTCAACACGTCTTTTCATACAACTTCTTGCATATTTGGGTTCAATTGGCATTGAAATTGCCTAGATGGTTTAGCCGCTTCCTCCAAATGAAGTTTATGAGTGCAAATTAGAGGACTAATCCCTCGGAGGTTGGTTAATATCCATCCAAAAGCTTTCTTATTTTTGCTAAGCATACTAACAAACCTTACCTCTTTCTCCTTTGAGAGCTCGGAAGAGATTACCATGGGATAAGTTTCGGAAGCACCTAGGAAAGCGTACTTCAAGTTGCTTGGCAATGGCTTAAGCTCCATCTTTCCTTCAAGCTTTAGTGGTTCCACTTGTTCATCACTTCTTGTTTCAAAAGTTCTTCATTGTTCCTATCATCCAAAGAAAACACATGCACACATTCCTCAGGATCATTGGAAGTGGTTAGCAGATCTTTCAATGATTCCGACTCATAAGTGAAAGAGAAATGGTCTTATACTAGTGACTCTATCATGTTTACATGTTCAATTTCATCGTCAAAATGATCTTGTTTGTTACTTATTGAAAACACGTTTAGCTCAAGAGTCATATTTCTAAAGGCCAATTTCACAATCCCATTCTTGCAATTGATGATAGCATTTGACGTTGCAAGAAAGGGTCTCCCCAAAATTAAGAAAATCTCATTTTCGGGATTGGATACCGGTTATATGTCAAGAACTATAAAATCAACAAAAAAATAGAATTTATCAATTTGAATAAACACATCCTCTACAATTCCCCTTGAAATCTTGACCGATCAATCTGCCAATTGGATCGTGACTTTCGTGAGTTTTAACTCCCCTAAACCTAATTGTTGGTAGACTAAAAATGGAAAAAAAATTAACACTCGCACCCAAATCAAGCAAAGCATTTTTTATTCTAAAGTTGCCAATCAAACAAGAAATGGTGAGGCAACCGAGATCTTTGAATTTTGGAATTCGAGTGCCTTACATTATTGAACTCACTTGTTCTGCCAAAAATGCATTCTTTTTAACATTCAATCGCCTCTTAATGGTGCACAAATCTTTAAAAAAATTTGCATAAGAAGGAATTTGTTTCACCACAGCAAGCAATGGAATGTTAATTTTCACTTGTTTGAACACATCAAGAATTTCGGCATTTCGGGTCTCCTTGAAATGTTGAGATAACCTTTCTGGAAAAGGATTTTGACGCTATTCTTGATTTTCTCCAAATCCTCTTTTCCAACTCTCTCTTATTCCCTCATTCTCTGTTATAGAGTGATCTCCTCAACTTGGCTATGTCCACCGGCTTTTTGGCCTTAGAAACTATAGTTTTGTCAATCTCTTTCCCACTCCTAAGGATGGTGATGGATTTTAACTCCTCAACATTTTCACTTGACTCGCCCTCATTGATCACTAAAGCTTGGCCTCGAGGGTTAGCTAAGGGTTGAGATGGGAATTTCCCTTTTTCTTGAGTGGACAATGCGGTGGTGAGTTTGGACATTTGGGTTTTCAAATCACTAACCTCTTTATTGGTCTTATCTATAAATTGCCGTAAAAGAGACTCCAAATTTGAATTTGGGTTTGGGATAGTTTGGCCAAAAGAGTTGTTTTGGGGTGGAGGTGGTCTTTGTTGGAAGGAATTCGAATTTGCATTCGAATTTTGATGAGCATTTTGATTTCCTCCCAACTAAAATTAGGATAATTCATCCACCCTTTATTGTACCTTTGAGAAAATGGGTCATTGTGTGGCCTATAGTATGAATTCATAGCATTGACTTGTGAGGGACTTTAAAGGACCTCTTTGAAGGCCGGAATTGTGTCACACTCCTCCGTGGAATGTCCAACCTTCTCACAAATGACACAAATGGTGCTAGTACCTACACTACCTTCCCTCATTTTACTAGACTCCATGGCTTCGACTTTCTTTGACAATTGCATAAATTTCAACTCCATCTCATCACCTTTGGACAATTGGTACAAACCCCCTTTCTCGAAAACTTTACCCTTAACCTCGTCCATGTAGGTGTTCCAATTTTGGGCACCTTCGGCTATTTCATCAAAGTTTAACAAAGCGACCTTCGGACTTTTACTTAAAAAATTTCCATTGCACATCGTTTCTACAAACGTGCGCATGGCGAGAGTGAGTGATTCGTAGAAATAGCTAACAATACTCCATGTCTCATGTCCATGATGAGGGCAAGAATTCAAAAGCTCTTTGTATCTTTCCAAACGTTTATAAAAACTTTCATTTTCTTTGGGAGAAAATTTTGAAATTTGCCTTATCAAAGCATTGGTTCGATGAACGGGAAATAATTTCTTTAAAAATTCGGCTTGCAATTCTTGCCATGTTTGAATGGAACAGGGACACGGAGAATTTAGCAATATTTTTTCTTTATCTTTTAAAGAGAATGAAAAAAGTTTTAACCTCATTACTTCTTCATATGTGTTAGTTTCTCTAAAAGTAGAGCAAACTTCCTCAAAATCTTTTAAATGCAGGTAAGGGTTTTCGGAATCCATACTATGAAATGATGGTATATGTTGCAACATTCCCGGTTTCAAAGTAAATGTTCCGGCTAGACCCGCGGGAATGACAATACAAGAGTTTGAAGTGCCTCAAGGAGGTTGAAGGTAACCTCGCATTGTGCGGATCGGACGATTGTGATCATTGTTCTTTCTAGCATTTGACTCATTGTCTTCGTTATCCATCTTAGATGGAAGGGGTGAAGGAGAAGGATGCCTTAGTGGTGGTCGTCCTCTTGGTGGACTTATGCGGAGATGAATGTAAAAGTTTTCGAGCATAAGCCTGGGAAGGCGACCGTAAAGAAAATTGCCACCTATAAAAGAAGAAAATAATAAGCAAGAAAAAATTATTCACAAAGGGAGAAAAGATACTTACAAAGCGGATTTTTGTACAAAACCCGTAATCCGTCTTTCGCCTTATCCTCGGCAATGCTGCCAAAACCTTGATTTGGCCAAAATACTTCTGCGCTTATGAACCCAAGTGTAGGTTGTCAAGTTATAATCTTGGTAAGTCCAAGTGTCGAACCACAAAGATAGTCGGAAAGACGATGTGGTGATTACGAGTCCAAGGCTTTGTTTAAAGAAGTGGATTGGTTGATTATAATTGTTGATTTTAAAGTTATGCAATAAAAATTAAAGTGATGTATCAAATAATGTGAAAAGGCTAAGGCATTATAGAATTCATTTTCTTTGCAACATTATGTAGAATGAATCTCATTCAAAGTTCTCAATGCAATCCCTAAGTATTAAGTATCTTACACTTTTCTAAGCAAAAGAGTGTGAAGCAGCAGCAGCCCATTCCCATATAAATGCCATATAAAGAAAGGGTGTAAGCACAACTTAACACAAATGTATCTCTCCTTTGTATCTTGTAGAAAAGGGTGTCAAGCAAGTGCAACACATTCCCATATAATGCTCAACTAAGATACAAATTTAAGATACACCAAAAGAAAAGGCATAAATTTAAACTAGGCATTTGAGAACTCACTGTTAGTTTCCCCTACGCAATTGACTTGATTATGAAAATGACCACTTAAAGAGTTAAGTACAATAAATCATGACATTTCCTTTAGCTAAGATTGGGAGGTCTAGGTGGTGAATAAAGCGTCCGGTATAGACATATTTGATAAATACAAATTGAATCCTTAGGGTGATTAGTGGAGTTGTTTATGACATAAATCTAAGAGATCCTTTTTGGCAACACCTTAACTAAGAAAATATTAAGTCTCAAAATCACATAAAGTGTAGAAAGCACTCAACCTATCATTAAAGCATTCAAGGATTGGAATCTCAAATTTATGGTGTTTCCATGAATATTAAAGACTAGTCATGCTTGGCAATGAAAAGTATCTCATTCATAGAAGGAATGGACATAGGCTAGTAAGAAATACACAAGTGTACAAGGCATACAAAGTCATACAAAGTATCTCTTCATTAATGCTTGAGAACTAGGTATACAAGACATACAAAGTCAAATCATCGTATGAAGGTTATCTTACTAGCTTATGAATGGTTGATTAAATGGAGAAGATGAAGGATTCAACAAGTATTTAACAATGCTAAGAATGTAATAAGAAATGAACTTACATATTTAATGCATTACAAACTTCATCTTTTAGCCTTAGCAAAAAAAATTACTCCATAATAAATATAGAGACAAGAATTGTAGAAGTGTGTTCCATTTCTCTTCAATGAAGATAATAAATTACAAATTCTAGAGAGAGTAATATTCAAGACAAGTAAAATAAAAAATAAAAATAAGTCCAAGAGTCAACGAGTTTTTCAATACAATAATGGGGACTATATATATAGATGAGTGTGTTGTCTCCCTCTCCTCTCTCTACTAAAGATCCATGAGAAACAATCCCTTTCGTCCATTGGAAAATAGCCACTTTTGTATAAAATACAATATTCTAGGAGATTGAGATTTGAACCAGTTTTTTTTTAGTCCCCAAGCTAGCTATAAGATAGATGAGCAAAATAGGGGAGGTGACATAAAAGACAAAGCAAGCCATCTAGATTAATTTTGGCTTGAGCTAGATGAATCCAAGTGATCGGAAAAATTCCTTGATTGATCTAGCAAAAAGCTAGATAGATCCAACTCTTGTTGTCAACTCTTGATAGATTGAGGAATGAGCTTGATTGATCCAACTATTTGACTTTTCATTGACTTTTTACTTTAAAGACCAAAAATTGCTCGGTTGATCATTCTTCTTTTACTCAATGAATTTCTCGAGATCTAAAGGAAACAAAATAAACAAAAAAATGCCTTTTCAAGCAATGTTAAATACAAAATATGCTATGAGACTAATCGCGAAATAAATTAGCAAACCAAATGGTTTTAAAGAGTTAAATGCGTCAAATGACTCCTAAAATGAACAAATTAATGACAATATTATGCGTTTATCACTTATACGAAGTGTTAGTAGTTACTGCCACCCCTAAGAATTAGGAAGGAAGGAAGAGGTTAAGGGTCTGGTTCAAATCGATGTATCTCGAAAGAAATAATGGGTTTGTTTGGAGGAATGACAATTATTAGTGCTTAACTAGTATTTTAGTGCTTAATATCAGTTTGTTTAGAGGAATGACAATTATTAGTAAATATATATTTTAAAAACTGCAATGATTGGAGAATCCTGCAAATGATGTAGATAGTGCTTGTGTCAAAATATTCTTCTTTATCGGCAAATTGTTCTCCCGCTGATGATCATATATTGATTGCCACAACAAAAAAATTTTGTGGGGAAAATAATGGAAATTGCCATAAAAGATTTCAACAACAATGAAACCTTTTTGTGGCAAAAGAAAAAGATCCCCACAAATTATTATCTTTAGTGAGGAATCTCTAATAAGAATTTTGCTACAAAAGTTTACTATATTTAAGATTCTCCTAGCAATTGCCAAAAAAATCAATTTCAAAAATATTCAATTAGCATTCCATAATAATAATAAAAAAAACTTGTAACAATTCATAGTTTAGCAATAAAAGTTTCAAAATCAATCCATCAAAGTAAGAAATCCAAAATCAAATACAATATAATGTACCAATTGCCAAAAAGAACTAATGCATCATAGGAAAAATAACGAGAAAACTAGCTAGTACATCCATTAATGTCTATGAAATAGCTAGCAAAAACCCAACGATGAAATCTTCAACAATTTTTTTCTTGCTACAACTGTCTTCAATCCGAGTTAGTCTTCAACTACTTTTTTCTTGCATCGCTTTGTCCTTGATTCCAATTCCTAACCTGCATTTGGAACCACTTCACACATCTTAGGCCTATGACTCATAAGGTATTGGGTGCACAATAGAGCCACTCGAACCATTTCCTCGAGCTCAATTCTATCATAGTTTTTTTTTCTGGTCCTTGTCCACTAACATGTCAAGCTTCTTTTCCTGGTGAATTTTCTTAACCTGCAATCATAGAATCTAGTATGTTATTCAACTCTAGCTATTGGAATTCTAATGTAAAACATGTGGCGGAAGACCATTTGGTCACACTAGAACGTTACAAGCCCACCAAGCCCAGAAAGTGATGATGCAAGAATCTTGTGGGGCCGGGCCAGTTTGCTTCGAAATGGCCCAAAGAGTAGTGACTATTTTTATTTGGGCTGTTACGGATCAAACTAGCGAGGCCCCACAAGATCACTGCATCGCGTCTTTTTGGGCTCAGCAAACTTGCAAAAATTCAGTTTGGGAAATAGTCTTCCACCGCCTATTCTTCATCAAATTCTTCTAAAATGTTAAATAAAATTAAGTGTTTGCCTCTCACCTAATCAAGCATAGCTCCTTTTTGGCTCGCGGCCTTTCCAAATTCTAGAGCTCTCTGAATAGTGATAAGTTCCAGTAGAAGAATTCCAAACCTAAAAACGTATGTTTTCTATGAGGCCTGTTGAAAGATATTCCGGAGCTATATGTCCCACTGCGCCCCGGACCGCTGTTGAAGTGTCGGATTGTATTGGCCAATTCGTAGGCCCAATTTAATGGACTCAAATATATTTGATATCTTTTAATTTTTATTTTGGTTTCGAAAGCTAATCTATGGCAGAAACCATAGTGTACATATATATGCTGCTTTAACTGTTAGATTAGATCTGGGAGTTAATTCCGTAAGAGGAAACAATTTCTAGTCAAATGTTGTGAAGTGAAGAGTAGATAGAAGTGACAACAAGAGAGCTAGGTTAGCAATTAAGTATGTATGTAAATGATATATATGACAATGTGATGACTTTTTCTATTGAAAAAATATATATAATTGGCATATCAAAACTATTGTATATGAAAAAATTTTCAATTTTCAAGTCCCTCAGATAATTCCGCATTTTCTTTAACGTTACATATTTATTAAGAAGAAATATATATTTATAAATTAATAATGTTGAAAGATATCTTTGGAAAGAAAGTGGTATTAAGATTATATATAATTAGGGGGAAATGGATCTTCGTTTTAATCCTTTTGATTTTTGGAAGGTTGGTGTTGGATTTTGGAAAAGGGTGCCTTTTTCTAAAATAGCTTGTTGCCCGAAATATGGTACCTCTCATTTTATTTAACAAATTCGGTTTGAATCCTTTTTAGTTAGTTGGTAATTATTTGGTTTAGGAATCAAGTGGGTCAGCCACTAAGAGAAAGGAAGGGATTTATTTAATGGAATTTACTCCACTCTCAATGTATCTGACGTTGATTACTATATATATCACTGCCATTTAAAGCAAAGACAACATTACAACAATTAATGGTCATGACTAAGTTTTTGAAACGATTGAAATTACTTATCTTATTTTGGAGAATCAAAGTTCCAAATCTCTAAGATGACTAAATAATTTTTACTTTTATTATTAGTTAGATTGAAAATAATGTATTGATCGACAAATTGACTAGTGATAGTAATGCTTAACTAATTTGGGACTGAAAAAATCTTAGAAGTGACTATATTTAAATAAATAATCTTAATTATACACGTACGTTAGAATTACATAACATTATCTTCTATTACTACTATATATGTGTGTGTTTCTATTTATGTGTATATATATCTATGGTTTGGATGTGCTGTATCTATGTTTTCCGTTGACACATAACTAGTGTTTGCATATGTCATTGGGATATTGTTTAATACCAAGTTACCAGTGGTGACATTGGAAATGTTCAAAGAATTATTGTTAATTTCCCTTCTCCTAACATAACTTCCTACTTTTCACGGAAATTGAACTTATGGAATAACAAGCTATATATAATGGTTACTAATTAATTAAGTACAATATATTCTTATATATATATATAATTATATATGTAGTAGCCATAAAATGAAATGTGGTCCTCCCTCTGATTTCGGTTACAATTAATACAAGCTGCGACAATTAAGTGAACAAAGAAAGGTACATGATTATAAATAGTGGTTGAATAAGGCAAGCTGGCAAGTGTTGTTGAAGCAGAGAGAGGAATCACCGTTTTCTCTATCTAGGAAAAAGAGAAAACCATAGCTGAAAAAAAGTTGCTTACCACATTAATAGTAATTAAACATCACCCTAATAGTAATAATTTCCAGCCAAGCTAACCTCCCAGATGTCAATTAATGCCCACTTAACCTAATTTTCTCCCAAAAAAAAAATAAATTAACCAAGAGACTATCGATAAAAGACGAAACATTTAAAGCCAAATTAAATGTGACCAAAAAATGCATGTATTACTATTCAAACAATAAATTTTATTTTTCACTTGTAATGAAAGAAGAACCATTTAGGGCTAAAGTAATTATCACCCATCATGTGAAAGTTCGTGCGCATCTTGACACGATGGGGTTCAATTAATTTGGTACCTTCTTGTAGGAGGTGAATTTTGGATATGGGCCTTTTCCAAGTTTGATACCCGGTTTTCAAAATCCCTCTCCAGATTTTGCAAGCCCTAACCCCTCTCCACTCTCAATCTCTTTCCTTCAGTGGCCATCTCCGTGACCCATCTCTCGACCAGATTTTGAACAATGTTATATAGTGTATATATATATACAAAATTAGTTTATTGTTGATTGTGTAAATATATAATTTCATCTATTTATGTATATATATTACATAACGTTATATTATTTCTAACTTCACTTTCTTCTATATTTTTTTTCTATTTTCCTTTTAAAAAAAATAAAAATTTGTCAGGGAATCCCCACGGGGACCCCTTACCCAATGGGGATGAGAATTAACCAATACCGCAAATCGGGGATGGAGGTGGAGATAGGAAAAAATTATCGTAGTGGGGGTGGGGATGAAAATTATAAACCCAAACCCAACCCGCTGCCATCCCTAAAAGGAGGAGAGGGCTCCTAATAATATACATGTAGTAGTTCTAATGGAGCATCAACAAGGTGGTCTCGACTTTTTATCTGTCTTCGCAGACAGAGGATTTTGTTTGTTCACAATTCATGCGGTTTCTTTCTACTTTTTTTTTTCAACGAAGTTTTCTTATGTCATATTCAATGCAGAATTAATTTTTATTAGTAGATCTGAATCTATTGCTGGCCCAAAAGAATTTACACTTGGGAAGGATAGAATAGAGAATATCTTGTTAAAAAGATTGCTCCCTCCAAGAACTCGATGGTAGACAAGCCACTAAGCCAACCCATGGATTAATCTCTCTCTACTCTTTGTGGTCATTCCCCAAAATAAACTATTTTAAGATTTTATTTTGCTATAGCCACACCTTAGAATTCATTTAAAAAGTAATATAACTTAGAAATTCGAATCAAACATATTACAAATACAACATTTTTTTTTGTTTCTCTTTGTAATAATTTAAGGTTTGTTGGTAAAAATAATAAAATAAAAAGGAAAGAAAGAGCATTGTTATCTATAAGTTTTGGTTTCTTTGTTAAAAGAAAGGGAAGAAAGAGCATGGTGGAGATAAAGGGGCGTCCCTACATAGGGGTAAGGGGTGCAATTGCTCCTTCTTGGATTTCAAATTTTTTTAATACATATGAGGTATTTTTCTTGGAAAAATTATATATATAGAGAGAGAGACTTATGTGCGTAAATTTATATCTGAGGGTACCTAAGTGTAAGGAGCAAAACTTTAGGGGTCATTACAAAATTACGACTTTAAAATATCAGACCTTCACTCACCTACTTTTAGACATCATCCGTCCCTTTCTCTCTCTCTCTCTCTCTCTCTCTCTCTCTCTCTCTCTCTCTCTTATATCCTTCCTCACTCTTCCACGAGTCTTTTGCAGGCATGTAGCACACTTCATCCTCCATCTCTATCACTCTACACTTCACATTTTAAGGTATTTATTTTTTAGATCTACTTTTTAATTTTGAGTATAAATTAATTTATTGATTACTTGCATAATATGAATTGTATTTCTTAATTAATTGTATAATGTAAAGTGTATTTCTTAAACTATTAATTAAATCAAATATTTGGTGGTTTAAGTTTAAATAGTTTGTTCCTCATACACATATGCATCTTTGCTTATTTCCGCTTATTTTCCATCGAAGCCCACTGTTAGAAAATTTATATTTTCTAACAATTTTTCCTTTGGGCCAATTATTATTTTCATAAATAATAAACATTAATATCTTAAACAAATAATAAACTTAATGCATACCCTTAATCACAATAAATGAAAGAATAAAATTCTTTAATCTTAATATATATATATATATATATATATGGCCCAGATATTAAAGCTGAATCCATAAAATAAAAAATTATGCAGGAAGCTAGCAAAAAATTGGTGAATCCACACCAATATTAAATTCCATACTCTTCAAAAATATATATATTTATATATACAATCCCAAAACACAGTGGCCAATAAATAAATAAATATAACCAAGTAAAGGCTACCAAACCTAAATCATAATTTATTTTGGTGGGTTGGCAATAGGTACGGCCACCAATGTGGGAAAAATAAGATTTATGCTTTGTAAATCTCATTAATACAGAAAATCTAATTTTTTTTAGATTATAAGGATGCGAAGCACAAATTGTCTGATATTTTAAAATAGATGAATTGAACCGATAAGTTGCTAAAATAACCTCTATCGCGTAAATTTATTTATTTTAGAATATTAAGATGTGTGTAATTGTTATTTATGCGAATAATAATCGGCCCAAAGGAAGGTTATCGTTTGGCCAAATAACATGTACACTTGTGGTAATAAATATAATATGACAATCAAGTTTTTCATGTGAATAATATGTCGGCCCAAAGGAAGTCCTATTATTTGACAGGATTTGTTATTTATATTTGATTACTACGTTGAGATGACTAATTACAAGTTGATGTTTCTATCCAAAGACAAAATATCAACGTTGTGCTAGGTATCTTGTGATGGGGACCCACTATTGATAATTTGGATAATTTTGCCATTCATATATATTGTTTGTTAATATGTTATGACATTTATATTAATTGTAAGTTTGTAATTTTTATACTTTCTTCTCTATTCAATTTTAAGTTATGCTTTATATATCTGCCAACATAAATTCGGTATCAGTGCTTAACGGCATAAATTTTAAGAATTGAAAATTAAATGCTTCTATTCCAAGAATTTTTGGGGCTTTATGAGAAAAATGCTACTTAGTTCCTTAAAGAAATTATAGAAATAGTTTGCCAAAACAAAAAAGCTGAAACAAGTAATCTTCTGATTAGTCTTGTTTCAATAAGGTATAAGGAAAAGGAACGTAAGGGAAATACATTATGAAAATGTCTGATATCGCTTTCAAACTAAATGCACTAAAGTTAGGGCTGTCTAATGACTTGCTCGTGTATCAAGTTCTTTATTTCTCTTCCCGCGCAATACAGTTAGTTTATAATGAGTTACAATACTCATAAGGATAAATTAATGATCTCTTAATGAGTTCATATTTTATAGTGTGCAAGAAGAATAAAAGATTTAGCGATAAAAGACAGTGGTTACTCATCTAGCAAACACCTCTAAAGGAAAGGATAAAGGATAAAAATTAAAAAGCTGCAGTTAGAACAACACTATATTAATTGCAAAAGAAACATGATAAAGAATTTGTCAGTTAATTTTGCAAGAAGGATAGACGTAGTAATGTTTCAAATACGTCATTTGGCGTGTAAAGTAGTTAGATATACTTCTCATTAGAGGTGGTTTGTTCGGTAGTTGGGGGTTTAACTTATGTACATATGATTACTTTGTGAGTAGATTTTGGTAACACTACTAACCTAAGTGTGTTTAGAGGTTATATGTGGAGCCAAAAGCCAATTGATGTTGAAATATCCATCTATCAGGGCAGTGGCGAAACAGTTACAGTTGAGGTTTTAAGGAATTTTAAGTTATCATTAAAGACTAATTACTTTTGGATTTGGGAGAGACTTATATGGTATTGTCATTTAGACATAATTTATATTTTTATTTGTACAAATACGGTTATTATTGTTCATTTGAAAATAATAAAGTTAAGTCTTTTTCAAAATTCAAATATTTTGCTACTATTTCTTTAATTGATAACTTATATACGGATACAACCACCTCATATAATAAGACCTTGTAAATTGATTCACGTGATACAAAGCATAAATTAATTGATAAGAATTCTTCCATATTATGGCACAAGCATTTGGGATAAATCTCTAAATAGAGAATTAAGAGACTTGTGGAATTCTTAAAACCCCTTGATTTAACAGATTTTAAAAACTGAATTTAATGTGTAAAGGGGGAATGGACAAACATAATGAAACTAGGTGCCATAAGGAATTCAATTGTCTTAGAACTAATTCATGACGATATATGTGAACTGTTCTATACGGCCTTCTGAAATAGTTAACAGTATTTTATTATGTTCATGACAATTAATAAGGGTACCTATATTCAATTAATGAGAAGTTACAATCCTTAAACGTTGTTATGACTTTCATAGTTGGAGTTGAAAATCAACTATGCAAGAAAGTTAAGGCCGTGAAATCTGATCGTGGTGGTAAATACTGTGGTAGATATAACGGATAAGATAAATAACGTTCTGGACCTTTGTGAAATTCCTAAAGAAATGCAGAATCGTCTCACAGTACACCATGCTAGGCAAACCTAGTATGAACAGTGTTGCTGAGAGATAAAACATAAGCTTAAGGATATGATAAGGAGCGTGATTAATCATTCTTCTCTACTATGATGACTCTAGGAAGAAACACTTAAGACTGCAGCATATTTTTAAGCAGTGTTATATCAAAGCAGTTGCTAAAATAGGTTGTCCAGCTGTGGTAAGGCCATAAAGAAAAGAAATTGGACTCAATATAATAAGCTGCTACTTTGTTAGATACACTGAAAGATCGAGAGATTATAAATTTTATGATCCCTTGAATAAATCCTTTATTAAGACGAAAAATGCCAAAGTTCTTTAGATTATTGAGTTTGAGGGGGAAGATAAAGTTATAAACATTGTCTTTGAAGATGAATTTATTCAAATTTCAAATACTGCTATTGATAATGATTAGGAACAAATTTCTGACATTGTTTTATATGCAAATTAGGATCATCAAGACAATGATGAAAAACTTCCTATATAGCAAACTAAACAATCTCAAGAAGAAGTGAAATTAAAGAAATCCATCTATGGCCTTAAGGAAGTTTTCCGTCAATGGTATTATATATTTCATCAAGTTATTATCTCGTAAGGTTTTGAGGTAAATCCGGTTGATGATTATGTATATCATAAGTTCAGTGGGAGTAACATTATCTTCCTGGTATTTTATGTTGATAATATCTCTTTTGTATTAGGAATACATATACATCGACATTATTGTCGGGTATTTTAGGGTTTTCACGAAAGAGATATATCGAAAGAATTCTTACCAGATTTGGCATGAAAGATTGTCATTCAGGAGATACTCCCATTGTTAAATGAGACAATTTATGTCACAACAAGTGCCCCAAAATAAAGTTAAAAAGAAAGAGATGCAAAAGATTTCTTATGCATCAGTTGTAGGGAGTCTGATGTATTATAAAGTATGTACGTATTTGGTTTTAGCGTTCATAGTAAAGATATTTGGTAGATATTTAAGTAACCCTATGATATATCTTCAGAAAGCAGCCAATTAAAGGGTTACACGGTATTTAAAGAGAACAAAAAAGATTATATACTTACGTATCGAAAATCGGATCAATTGGAGATCATATGGTGTTTTGATATCGATTTTTGGATGGGATATAGCTGCACAATTTTGTCACTAGGCTGCGAATTGTAGGTAGTGTCAAAAGACCATTAAAGATATTTTGTGACAATAATTAATTTTGCTATATTCGATAACAACAGAAATTTTTCGAAAATCTAAAGCACATAGATATTAAAGTTTTTTGTTGTTAAAAAAAAGGAGTTCAGAGTTGTCGTGTCTATAGAGCATATAAGTACAAACTCCATGATTACATATCTGTTCACTAAAGGCTTAACACATAAGGTATTTCATGAGTATATTACTCATTTGAATTTTGTGTTATCTAATAAAGTGTTGGTTTAGTGGGAGTTTGTATCCTGGATGCTCTTTTATTTAACGCATATTTTCTGCAGAATAAAGAAGATGGTTTATTTTTGTCTTAGCTCTGAATATTTGTTTTATTTCCTTCCATTGTGGTTTAGCATAAAGTTTGGACGGTTAATGTTGATCTCATTAAAGTTGGGCCAATTGGAAATAGGCATGTCTAAGATCACATTGCATGTAATTTCCATGCTACTCATCCACATTTGATCTATGTTATTAAGTGTATTAGTATGGTGATAATCGTGGTTTAGTCACGACCTTATTGTGATAAAAGCTGCCGTAATTCCATTACTCGTACATGAGATAGACCAAACTGTTTAAGGAGAAGTCTAAGGATAAATAACATACGGATGCGCGCTTAAAGAATTATGTGATATAATTGTTTCAGGAATAATATGTAGCCCAAGTGGGAGATTGTTAGAAAATTTATATTTTCTAATTTATGTGGGCAACATATTATAATATTTTAATTATATTTGCTATTTAATTAATGGGCTAATTTTTAGTGATCTAATTAATTTTTAGTTAAGCCCATAGAGTACTCAAATAAATGTGGGCCAAATGTGTAGATACCTCATATGGCTTATTAGGGTTTAATGGGAACTCTAATTAGTTTGTATATAAAGTTGATATTAGGGTTATGGTTCCCAATACACCAAATCAAATTACGGCTCCCTTCTCCCCATCTGGAAGAGAACCAAAATTCCCATCAAGACACTAAGGCGATTTGGTTGAGTAAGACCACGTACCCGCTCGATCCGTGCTATTATTGTGATCGATCCTCACATTCCGCATTTGTTTATCATGGATTCAGGTACGCGGTTTAATCATTGTTTTAATTTAGTTCTTGATGATTTGACATGATGACTTAAGTGATTTAATTCCAGCACCCACAATCATCTAACTTTGATTGGTTTTGAGTTTAAATTAAAAGAAACAAAAGGAAAAATAAAGCCTTTTTTTTGTCTCTCTCTATAGCCTAAGTGCACAACAGAGTTCTCTTTCTCTTTCTACCAATTTTCAAGCCTACATTTCCGCCAATTTGGAGCTTTCTCTCTCTACCGATTTGTCTTTCTCTCTCTCTACTGACTTTCAAACTTGAACTCAGCCGATTTGGCTTTCTCTCTCTACTTATTTTGGAGCTCTCTCTCCAACTATTTGGTGCTTTCTCTCCCTACCAATTTTGGACCTTTCTCCATTAGATTTCTATGTTTTGAATATTGAATTTCTTGTTATAATTTCAATTTTGCAAGTATAATGAATGGATTTGATTGAAAATGGCTTTATTTTTCCTTTTGTTTCTTTTATAATTTAAACTCAAAACCAACCATGTTAAATGATTGTGGGGCACGCTAGAAAATAAGCGAAAATAGGCACAGATGCGTAAGAATCTTGTGTATGAGAAACAAGCTGTAGGTTTAAATTTCTAATTTAAAATATTAATTATATTTTGTGACATATATTGAATAAGATATTTTTAATAATATTAATAAGAAACTCTGTAGAATTTTATTATAATTTGTAAACATCAAGTGTTTTAATATTTTTAGTTCTATCAAATATTACTATTAACGTGATTATTTTATGATTAAATTTTATACTTTTAAATATATTTTGTGTGTTTTAAATTTCTCTCTTCGTTACTTAAATTCATGGGCCTGTGTGGCCAATGGGGAGAAAAAAAGGTAGATGACAAATGGAAGAGATAAAGTGGATATATATATATATACTGAGGGGTGTTTGGCCAATTCAGATGTTGTCATCTTCTTTACATTTGTTTTGTTTTTTGTTCTTTTTACATTTTTCTAATCCAAATTCATTAAAGTATATGTTAGTCCCATATTGGAACTTTGGGAAAACTTTTATGAGTTTATAAAGGATAACCTTTCACTAGCTCATAAGCTTCTAAGAAATATAAGGCTCTCTTTCGCGCATTGGGCACAGGGGGTGCAAATTACGGATCGAATTTGGCTTGACACAGGCTTGGCTTGTGTGCGAAAATGGCCAACCGCACGGGGTCATGTTTTGCACTTAGAGTTTTTCCAGTTCATTTATTTTCCTTAATGTCACCCATTTTAATTACTCTTTATTAAGAGATTTATTTTGAATTCAAAAATTTTAAATTCAAAAAACGTTTGTATTAATTTGTATTAAATCTTAAAAACGGTTTTATTTAATTATTGTAATTAACACTAAAAAATGGTTTTTGATTAATGCATGAATTAATACAAAGGCTCCTCCCCTTTGTATAAATTGAAGGCTTTGAGACTTCATTCCACACAAGTCTACACACACCTCTATTCACTTTATTCTCTCTTGCTCTCTAGAATAGGTTTTGTATTTGGTGGTGATCAAGTTCATACACAATTTAAGTTCGTTTTGTGAGTGACACCAAAGTGCTAAAGGTAGACACTCTTTACCGTTTCATCCTGGGAGACAAACGCCGTAACAAACTTCAAAAGCACCGTAGGAGGCGGCGTAATTGTTTTAAGGAGATCGTGTGATACACGAGACTCGGTTTTCTGTTCCATTAAATTGTTTATTTTTGTTTAAATTGTTAATTTTCGCGGTTTTTGGCTAACATCTTCTCACCCACCAAATTTTCCAAAAACGGAGGGGGTACTTTATCAAATTTTGTTCCCATGTTTGTGGTGGAATATATCCTTAAATGTTTAAATGTATTTATATATTTCTTTCTCTTTTTACTTTAATATTAAAAAAATGAAAAAAAATCTATTATATAGTAACATTTTTCACAAAAGATGCACGATAAAATATTTTAATACAATGGGTACGTTGGTCTCATGGTACAATGGTACATCATTAGGTCACAAGTGCTTGCATGTTAACCAAGGGCGGTGAGGTCTCAAGTTCGAGTCCCATTACTTGCGGCTACTCACATGGTCTACGCTCATCTGCGGGCACCGTTCGGTTGAGACCAAAATTAGTTGAGGTGCTCAAAAACTAGTCCGGACACTACTCGGTTGAGACCAAAAAACAAAAAAATACACGCTGGCAAGAACAAAATTAGAATTAATCACAGTGAGATTTGACATATGTAACCATATTAATAACTAAATTATAAAACACTATCTTTGATTAAAACTTTTTTCTAGTGTCTAGTTGAGACCAAAAAAAAAAAAAAAGGCATGCTAGCAAAAACAAAATTAGAATTAATTACATTGAGATTTTACACAAGTACCCATATCAATATTTATATTATAAAACACCATCTTTGACTTAAACTTTCTCTAAAATGAGTTTTGTACACACATTAAGATGTCACATCAAAGTTAAAACACTCATAACAATAATATACACACAATAAACTTTCACACACTAATAATTTTGTCTACATTAAAAATTCCAAACCTAAGAGAAAAAAATTGAAAATTTAATAAAAAAAATAATATTTAAAATTTACTAATCAAGATCAACTAAACAGGATTCAACATGACTATAGAAATACGTAAAAAAAAAATCAAGAATTTTTTTCCCATGTTTGTGGTCCCAAGCAATATATCCTTAAATGTTTAAATGTATTTATATATTTCTTCTCTTTTTTAGTTTAATATTTAAAAAAAAATGAAAACAAATATATTATATAATAACATTTTTCACGAAAGATGCATGATAAAATATTTTAATACAATAAGGAAACATAGGCAAAAATAAAAATTAGAATTAATTACATTGATATTTGACATATGTCCCCATATTAATATATAATTGTATATTACAACAAATGTAGTGTACATTCAAATTATTCCTAACATGAATTATTTAGTGAATGTTATAATGTTTTTATAAATTTTTACTACAAATTTGAATGAAAATTTCCTGTAAACTTTACAAATTTGATGGCAAAACTATAAATTGCATTGAAAATTACAAATTTCACTATAGATTTTCAAGTGTGAAATTTACAAGTTTAATGGGGAAAATATAAGTTGCAATGAAATTTATGAGTTTAAATGCAAAAATATGAATAAATGAAAAATATTACAAACAATTGTTTCTTAATTTGCATTTCAATTTGGATGACACCCTGAGGTGTCACTTGAGTCGGGCAATCCAATTAGCAGCTTAGTAAGCAATATATACAAAATAGCTTGGCAGCCAAGAGTTCAACCCTGGATTAGAGTAAAGAAACATATTTACCGACTTTGTTAGAAACATAATAGTTTTACCAACTTTGCTATAAACAGCATCAATTATTAAGTTACCAATCCTTTTATTTATTATTTAGAATTTGTAAACTCAAAATGAGTAAAGTGTGTAAATTGGCATTAAACGGGTAACAATATTTCTAGTTAGTCCCACACAAAAAAATATGAGCGTAAAATATACTGAAGAAACTTACACAGAAAATGTTAATATTTCTAAATCACCTTAAGTAATAATTGAGCAAAACAACAGTTTGATAAAACTATTAAAATCTACTATTGAGAAATTTGAAAAACAACAACTAAAGTTTATAAACGAAATAAGACATCTACGATGTAGTGTACAAGAACAACGGCTGGTAATTAAGGAAAAAAACTAGGAACTCTGGGATTCTTACTCTTATCCATATAAATAAAAAAAAATTCTAAAGAGCCTTTTGAACTCAATTTACTGAAAAGGAAAAATTAAAAATAAATTTTAGCAACTACACTTTCGAACAGTCAAAAGAAGTGATAGAAAGTGAAGAATACATTGAAGTCAGGCAGAAAATAACGTTAAAAATAACAGAAACATTAGATTATAAGGTGGATGACAAAGAAATGCTTGAAATAAATAACACAAGGATAGAAATTGAAGAATATCTATATAAATAATTAGGATTGGTAAGTCTTAGGGAAATGAAGGACACTTGTAATATTCCTCATTTTTAACGTTTTTATTATTCATCCAAATTTGAATAATAACACTAAAAACATAAAGTACAAACATGATTTCTTTTTTTTTTTTTCACAAGAAATAAAATACAACTTTAGTCAACACATTGAAAACCACAACTTTAATTAAACTAGGTTTGATTTCTGGGTCAACTGACATTGAGTAGTATTCATTAATTATTTAATTAATGGTTATAAAAATGAACAGTACTTCTCACGTGTCCAAGAGGTTCAAAGTGTGAGAGCAATACAATAAACTTAAATTATTATCACACACAATCCTAACCATTCATGCATGGTGTAGAATGAAAAGATTCCCTTGTTTAAAAAAGTAGACAAATGTACATAATTGGAAAATTTTGGAGGTAGTGGCTGAGGAATCTTTGGCCCTTTGCGAGTTTGAACTTGGTTAAAGGTGTCATAACATCAATTACATTTCTATTAGCATATATTGGCACTAGCTCTTTGATTCTTTTCATTTTAAAGTTTTTAACTGTAGTTAAGAATCAAATTTGTTAACCCAACCTGTAATACCCAATACTTTAATTTGTATTAAATTGAATTATATTAGCTTATTTATACTCATGCAAGTGGTCGTTAGGTGATTCGGGTGGTTCGAATTGATTTTGGTTGGTAAATATGAAGTTTTGGTCTTTCGCGATTTGTTATTTCTAGCTATCTTTGAGATATCGTAATTTCTTCTCTATTTATCGGAATGAGATTTGTGAACACCCCAATCCACGACTCTCGTGTGAACCTAAAAAGCATTTTGCATCAAGTCTTGAGTCATCATGCATACAAGAGACTATTAGGAAAAATCCTGATTTTCGAGCGCGTTAGGAATCTGCCACAACCTTATTGCCACTTCACTTACTAGGACGGAGATTTTTTGATGGCCAGCCGCACGCCCCCCAACCGCACGGTTGGCGCACGCCCTAGCCGCACGGTTGGCTCCCAACCGTAGGGTTGGCTTCGAGCCGCAGCCCTCCCTAGCCGTACGGCTAGCTCCTAGCCGCGCGGTTACCCAAGCCATTTTTCTGCATTTTTTCTCTATAAATAGGACCATTGGGCTCTCATTTTAGGCATCAACACTCAATAGTGTTTTTAGTAAGGGGAAGCTCTGTCAAGATTCTGAGAGAGAAAGTTTTAGAGAGAGAATTTCTAGAGAGAGAAAGTCTTAGAGAGAGAAAGTTCTAGAGAGAGAAGGAAGCAAGCAAGGCAATCAAGGCAAGGTTCTCATTTCTTCTTCAAGTGCATTAGGCACGTCTTTCTACAACCTTTCTTAATTTCAATACTGCATTTAAATTCCTTTATAATACAGAAAATTATATAACTTGCAAAGAAGTTCACTGCTTTCAAAATAAATCCTTCCTAAATTTTACAAGAAAATCGAAGCCTGTTTTGACACGTTTTCAAAACAAAACAAAAATACAAAAATAGTTTCCAAAAGAAAGGAACTACGAGACTTTGATTTCATTCTACGAATGAATACGTAGGCGCTCGCAAAGCTTGGGCCTGATTTCAAAATACTGTTTTAAACTGAATTTATCCAGAAAGGACTGTTCTGAAAACCATTCGAACTACTTGCAAGATACCTAAAATAGGAATTAGATACATGATCCATTAAGAGACCGAAAGGGCGAATTGGGTGCCTAACACCTTCCCAATTCATAACGTAGTTCCCGAACCCTAGCAAAGTATATTTTAAACTCTTGTTTCAAACGTATGAAAGATAGTTCATTTTCGAATTATACTTCGTACGATCTTTTGTTTGTTTTCTTGTAAAACAAACTGGCGACTCTACAAAACACATTTTCAAATCAAACCGAGAACGAGGACTGCCTCTTGGGTCGCGGGTCCGGATTCTCACAAGATTCCGTTCGCCTAGGTGTCTAGTATTTGTACTATTCTACAACTTTTGTGTTTTGGCCGAAGTCCAATTCACACTCCTCGTGGGTGAAAACAGGGCACAAAGTAGGCCCATTGCAAAATTCTGGTCATTCGGTAGCGCTTCGGCAGAGCGCTGTCTTCGGTGAATTTTTGGAAAAAATCTATCCAGAATTTGGGAAAACTTTCTCTTAGAAAGTTGTAAATCTTTGAAATACCTTTCCGTGGACATAAAGAACGCCTCAATCGGAGTTCCGAACGAAAAGATATGGCCAAAACAAAAATAGTGCTCCAGGGCCCAAAAATTAAAGCGCGGACCGGTATGCCGTTTTTGGCATACCGGTCCGACACCAAATTTTTGGAAAATTTGTGCTCCGCGACCGATATTCGGTATTTGTCATACCGGTCCGCCAGTTAACTATTCCCACCGACTTAAGCACGTTTTTAAGCTATTTTTGGTCATTTTTATCCAAACTTCGTGCCAAACATTTCCACACTCCTCTAGAGAGTTATAGAGGGTTCTAAAGAGAGAAAGAAGAAGATTTCTATGCATCTATCCTTCCGAATCGAGGATTCAAGCTTGATATCATCCAAAACCACCTCTAAGGAACGTGTTGACACGAGAACTTGAGTATTTCACCGAACAGGGTTTCGGTTTACATCATTCTTTCTTCTCTTGGTTTACAAACTTAAGGTAGGGGTTATAAGTTTTTCAAACTTGATGATATGATTTGATTTATCTAAAGATGAGTGATTTTATGCATATATGTTCGATATGAAGCACATACTTCCTTGTTATTGATTATACAAGAATGATTTTATGCATACTTGTTATTATGTTGATCATATCATTGGATATGGATAAGTTTTGCATGATTGTGTTATGATCTTACTATATGAAGCAATATATGCCATCTAAGCTCCATGATTACGTGTTATTGATTCATACGGATGTTCTTTGGATGTATAGTGTTGGTTTGACAAGAAATGATTAGTAAAGGGTTTCGTATACACCAAAGAACATGGACATGAATTCGTTAGAGTTTATATGGCATATGTGGTTTCTATTGTATCTATGATGCATGAGTTAAAATAAGATATGCCATTTGAACTTGACATCTATGTAACATAGACTTGTATGTGATGTTCCTTGGACATATACACTTGGTTAAATCCAAGTGGATTTGTAAATGAATTATGTATGCGCTGAGGAACATTAATGAATAAAGTTTAAGTGGCATATGTCATTTCTAGTTTACATTTATAGCATGAATTGCACGCTATGCATGATTATTGTGTCAACCCAGCATATGGAGGATCTCTTGGCAAGCTCAAAGCATTCTTGTGGCATATGGTGCGAAAATTGTTTGTTGGAAGAGTTATGTCTCGTATCCATGTTATGGATGGATTTTTATGCTCTTGTGGCATTCTTAAACAACTGATTATCTATCTTCAGGAATTCTTCATTCGTATGTGGATATATTCTCGGTTATGTTATATGGTGGGATGTTGCCCACAATTATCTATATATGTTTGGCCTCCGTCTGTGAAGGGGAATGATTATGGTTAGTGCTTGCCGGGGTGAAAAAATAGGCAGGGCCTGGTGCCCTTGGGTTGAAAAGCCCTAAACGTCAGGCGGGTCCTTTAGTCGTCGGCTGTCTAGAGCCCGCGGTGAATAGTCCAAAAATCTAGACAACGGCAAGGCACTAGTGAGTCATCGACTGTCTAGAGCCCACGATGAATAGTCCGGAGATCTAGACAATTATTGAGAAAATCGGTATGATAATGATTAGTTGAGGTGATATTGCGGACTGTGGTCCAATTGTCAATTATCTACTGGTATTCACCCGAGACAGAAAGGCCATATTCTGGTGATATATGTTATGATCTTGATGCTTATTTCTCTTGGGGGCGGTCAGGCCCATTGTCATTATGATTATGATACTGTACAGCTTCGGTATCTTTTGAGGGCGGTCAGGCCCATGTTATGAATGTTCATGGATTGATCTTCTGGCAGGGGGTCAAGCCCACGGTTATTGTTACAGGTATAATTCCTGATATAGACCAGCTATGGTCTTGGACAAGCAGACTCATATCATTTGCTATCTCGGCTCCCTCATATTCTGGTGAGTCGACGTAACGGTTGACACAAATGGAGGTAACATGCATATGCATGAGCATGCATTGTTTATGTGTAGAATCATGATATTTACTTGGATTGATGGTTGAAGTATAAACTATTACTAAATTAATGATTATGCTTTTCAAACACATTATACCCTATATTCCCCCCTACTGAGCTGTGAGCTCACCCCGTTTTCTAACTAATACAGGTGCACAGGGGACATGTGACGTTAATAAGGCGGCGGGTTCGGGCTCGATATAGAAGGCTCTGATACAGATTCATTTTTGATTGTGTACATTTTATCGCGGGAAGTCACGGCTAGCCCGAAGTATTGTATATTGTCTTAACTTTACTTAGTTGGTTTGTGTAATAGTTACAAGCTTGTGTATGAACCTTAGTATTGTTTTGACACCTTATGCTCGGTTGACACGTGACAGAAATATTAGACGCATATAAAAAGTAATCATCCTGTATATTGGTGTTTGATTTGACATGTGTTATATATGTTGTTTGAATTATTTATATTTACATACCCATTTTAGTAAATCTAAGATGGGTTAGTGACACTCCAGGTCTTTATTACGGGTGTTATCCTGTAGATTAAGGCGGGGGTGTTACACAACCAGTGCCATAAAATTAAGTGAAACAATATTGACAAAAACATAATACAAAAGGAGATAAAAAAAAATGTCCTCACTATCCTCAGCTCCCAAATTAGTGCAATAATATATAAACTATTTTAAGGAACAAAGCATATTGGCAATGTGATGCTCCGAATCCCATTTTGAGATTTTCACCTCCGGGACCCGGTTAATCATGGATGTCGTGCGTGATGTGTAACGCCCCAAATCCCGTTAAGAGGATTTCTCCTCCGGGACCCGGTTCGTAGGCTCGAAATAGGTAGAGAAAGGAGTGAATGAAACAGGGGAAAAACAGAGTATAAAGAGTTGCTCTCAGCCAAGCATCAGTCGACTGATGAAGGCCCTTCAGTCGACTGAGTGCTGTGCCTTAGTCGACTGAATGGGTCTGTCAAGCCCAGATTTGCTCATTTTTGCACTAAAAGGATTTTGCTTGCTATTCTTTTAATAATAAACATACTATAGCTGCAAAATTACTTGTTAATAGTCACAATAACATGTAAGATTAATTCAAGACATATTCAACACCAAAAAAAAATTAGTACAATTAATATAAAAGATGTGTGCTCAAGAATAAGCACTAAATCTCCTTTTTATGAACTTTTTGGAATAGACTAGATATCACAAGCTTTAGTCATACCGATTTCACATCTAATAGTGCAAAAGCGATCATCCAAAAGTTGTTTGTTGAAAATATCCGCAAATTGCGATTCGGTGCCAACGAATTCAATATCAACACCACCTTTTTGCACATGATCACGAATAAAATGATATCTTATCTTAATGTGCTTAGTACGTGAGTGTTGTATAGGGTTCTTGGTCAAGCTAATGGCACTTGTGTTGTCACATTTTATGGGAATGTGGCTAAGACTAATTCCAAAGTCCTCTAGTTGTTGTTTAATGTACAAAGTTTGTGCACAACAACTTCCGGCCGCCACATATTTGGCTTCGAATGTTGAAAGGGCCACCGAATTTTGTTTGTTGCTTGACCAATATACTAGTGCGTGTCCTAAAAAATGACAAGTGCCACTAGTGCTTTTCCTATCGATTTTGCAACCGGCAAAATCCGCATCGGAATAACTAATCAAGTCAAAGTTGTTCTCTCTTGGGTACCACAAACCCAATGAACTAGTACCGGAAAGATAACTGAATATCCGTTTAACGGCAAGTAAATGTGATTCCTTATGATCCGATTGGAATCGTGCACATAGGCATACACTAAACATAATGTCCGGTCTAGAGGCCGTCAAATACAATAAACTACTGATCATACCTCGATATTTCTTGATATCCACACTTTTACCTATCTCGTCTTTGTTAAGCTTCAATGTTGAGCTCATAGGAGTGCTCATGGATTTGGCACCTTCCATGTCGAATTTCTTCAAGAGCTCCTTCACGTACTTCTCTTGATTGATGAAGATGCCTTCTTTGCATTGCTTCACTTGTAATCCTAGGAAGTAGTTCATCTCTCCCATCATGCTCATTTCGATTTTCTTTTGCATACAAGTAGAAAATTCTTTGCAAAGATTGTCGTTAGTAGAACCAAATATAATATCATCAACATAGATTTGTACAAGTAGCATGTCATTCTCATGATTTTTGATAAATAAGGTAGTATCAATTTTACCTCTAACAAACCCATTGTTAATCAAAAATGAACTTAATCTATCATACCATGCTCCAGGTGCTTGTTTTAAACCATACAAAGCTTTAGATAATTTAAATACATAATCCGGATAAATATGATTTTCAAAACCGGGAGGTTGTTTCACATAAACTTTGTTTTCAACAAAACCATTCAAGAAAGCACTTTTCACATCCATTTGATATAATTTAAAATTCTTAAAACATGAATAAGCAAGTAGCATGCGAATGGCTTCTAATCAAGCTACGGGTGCATACGTTTCTTCATAATCAATGCCCTCCTCTTGATTGTATCCTTGGGCAACAAGTCTAGCTTTATTTCTAACAATTATACCACTTTCATCCTTCTTGTTACGAAAAACCCATTTAGTACCAATAATGGTATGATCATTAGGTTTGGGAACAAGTGTCCACACTTTGTTTCTCTCAAATTGATTGAGCTCTTCTTGCATAGCCATCGTCCAAGATTCATCTTGTTCTGCTTTATTTATGTTTTTGGGCTCATATTGACAAACAAATGCCACATTATTGCATACATTTCTTAAGGATGATCTAGTCATAACCCTACTAGATGGGTCTCCAAGAATTTGATCAATAGGGTGGTTGGACACAAATTTCTGACTCCTTGGCAAATCATTCGAGTTTTGCTCTGTTTTGTTTTCTAACTCCTTAGGAGGAGCTTGAGCACTCGAAGTTTCTTCCTTAGATGTATCATTAATTTGAATATCCGAAACTTTTTAAATAATTTCATCATCGTCATCAGAACGTACTATGGGTGTGAAAGGATTTGTTTCATCAAATACAACATGCATAGATTCTTGAACTACCAAACTTTTCTTGTTATAAACTCTATATGCTTTACTATTAGTGGCATACCCAAGAAATATTCCTTCATCGGATTTAGCATCAAATTTTCCTAAGTGATCACGATCATTCAAAATGAAACATTTACAACCAAAAACTTTAAAATATACAATATTTGGTTTCTTGTCATTCCATAATTCGTAAGGTGTCTTATCTAACTTTTTACGAATGATAGTACGATTAATCACATAGCATGCGGTGTTAACGGCTTCCGCCCATAAATACTCCGGCAAAGAATGTTCATTAAGCATAGTCCTAAACATCTCTTGAAGAGATCTATTTTTTCTTTCAACAACACCATTTTGTTGAGGAGTTCTAGGTGCCGAAAAATTATGATCAATACCACGCTCATCACAAAAGTTCTCAATATCAACATTGTCAAATTCTCTACCTCTATCACTATGAACATGCACAATAGAGAAGCCTTTTTCATTTTGAACTTTTCTACAGAATTTAGCAAATACATGAGGTGTTTCACTTTTATGTGTAATAAAGAATACCCAAGTAAATCTAGAAAAATCATCAACAATCACAAAGGCATACAATTTACCACCTAAACTAGCAACTGAATTAGGACCAAATAAATCAAGATGCAACATATCAAGAGGTCTAGTTGTAGTAATGTCCCTTTTAGATTTAAATGAAGATTTATGTTGTTTACCAAGTTGACATGCATCACAAATTTTATCTTTAACAAATTTGGTTTTAGGCAATCCTTTAACAAGCTCTTTCTTAGACAAAACATGAATTAAATCCATATTAGCATGTCCTAGTCTCCTATGCCATAACCAAGATACATCATTTATAGCGGATAAGCATTTAACATCTTGTTGTGATAAATCGTCAAGTTCAAGAGTATACACATTATTAGTTCTATATGCAATAAGTAAAATTGAATTATCACTAACATTCTTGACAACACAACGATCGGATTTAAATATCACTTCATAACCTTTATCACATAGTTGACTAATGCTAAGTAAATTATGCTTTAAACCATCAACTAATAGAACATTGTCACTACAAGTAGAATGCTTACCAACCTTATCTATACCAATGATTTTACCCTTAGCATTGTCTCTAAAAGTCACATTTCCTCCTTTCTTGGGAATAAGACTTAAGAAGTTATTTTTCTCTCCCGTCATGTGTTTTGAGCAACCACTATCCAAGAACCACTTGGTTTTGCTTCCTTTGGCTTTCAAGCACACCTACACCATAACTTTAAGTAACTTCTCCTTTGGTACCCAAAATGTGTTGGGTCCCTTTGGGTGAGCAAACATAATGGTTCCTTTTGGAACCCAAGCAAGCTTTCTTTTAGGAAAACCTTCATTTCGATAGAAACAATGATCCACATAATGAGTATTTCTACCACAATATGAGCAAAGATGAGTGGTATTATGAGGTGTATATGTTTTAAAAAAAAAAATTGTAAACCTTTTGGTTGTCAATTTGGTTGTAACCTAAACCGGCTTTGTCAAATACACACCTTTGCATTCCTAATAGTTTATCCAAATTATCCCTACCATTTGTGAATTTGGCTAGGCTATTAGTTAGATCATCCACTTGATCTCTTAGTTTGACATTTTCTACTACAAGTGTGTTTGGAATTTCCTTTTCCTTTCCTTTCTTCAAAGTATTGATTTCATTTTTCAAAACCATATTTTTTTTCTTAAAAATTTCACACTTATTAGAAATTATCAAATTTTCCTTTTTGAGGCTTGCAAACTTCTTAGATAGATTTTCAAATTTGCTATGCAATTCCTCAAACATTTCATATAACTCATCATAGTCATTTTCATCATGAGCATCATCATTTATAGAAATATTATCATCACTAAATGAATTATAAATAGAGTCTACCTCATCGTCTCTTGCCATAAGGCAAAGATTTGCCGTCTCCTTGTCGCTAGAGTTGGCATCGGACTCACCCTCTTCGAAATCACTCCAAGTCCCTTTGAGGGCATGCCTTACTTGTTTAAAGGCTTTATCTTTTTTATCTCTTCTCTCCTTTCTTCTAACCGGGCAATTGGTTTTGAAGTGTCCCGGTTCATGGCAATGGAAACATTTTTTGACTTCTTCGTTTTCAACTCTTGGTTGAATTGATCGATCATTGTTTTTATTTGATGAAGAACCAAAATTGTTTCCTCTTCCTTGAAACTTCTTCTTCTTGGCTAGAAATTTCATGAAGTTTCTAGAGAGGAGAGCCATGTCATCATCACCGCCTATTGACTCTTCATCATCCTCTCGTTGACTTGCCTTGAGAGCAAGAGTCTTCTTGGCTTTTGAATCAACTTCTTCTTCTCTCTCTAATTCCTTCTCGTGGGTTTTTAGTGAACCCAATAGTTCATCCATGCTTAATGTTTTGAGATTCTTGGCTTCTTGAATAGCCGTTACTTTGGGTCTCCACTTCTTGGGAAGAGTTCTAAGAATCTTTCGAATCTTATCCTCATTAGAATATTCCTTTCCAAGAAGATCTAAAGCATTTGTGATAATAGAGAACCTACTATACATAGAAGCAAGTGATTCATTAGGCTCCATTTTAAAAAGTTCATAATCATGAACGAGCATATTAATATTATCATCCTTGACTTGTGAAGTTCCTTCATAGGCAACTTCTAATTTATCCCAAATTTCTTTGGCGGTTTTACAACTAGAAATTTTGTTGTATTTATCAATAGTTAATGCACAATGTAGAGCATTCAAGGCTTTAGCATTAAATTGGATTTTCTTAATATCATTCTCATCATATTCGAAAATAGATTTAGGAGTGACTATACCCTTTTCATTGGTTTTGGTAATCTTATATGGTCCGATGAGTGTAACCTTCCATTGTTCAAAATCACTAGCTTGAAGAAAAGTACTCATACGACTTTTCCAATAACTATAATTTTTACCATCAAATAGAGGTGGTCTAGTGGTGGAAGAACCTTCGTTAATTCCGATTCCTTGATAGATAGACATGATAGTAAACTCTAAGATAGTAAAATCAAAACAAGAGTACAACCTCTGATACCAATTGTAAGTCGAAAAATACCCTAGAGCGGGGGTGAATAGGGATTTTTAAAACTTAATCGGATTTTTAAAATCAATTTTGAAAATATTATGTCTATATTTATCAAGCAATCAACAACAAAGATAATTCTAACCACAATGACTAAATAGCACAATAAAGTAGAGCAAGGGATAGAAAGATAGAACCGATCAAAGTCAAAGATTTTTTGTCCACACGGTTCGGCTAGTTTCCCTTACTCCGCGTTCGGTTAGTTCCCCGAGAATTTCCACTATAACCGATCTCCTTCCGGGTGAAGATCAAACTTCTACAAGTGTATTCTTCTCACACACTCTTACAAGTATTGAAATATCAATACTCTCACAAGAAATCTCTCTTGCTATTCTATGAGATACACCTCTCACAAATATGATTTGAATAAGTTTTGGTGACTAACACCAATGTACAATAGCTCTCGTGTATAACAAATTACAAATGAAGCTCACACTAAGAGATATCAATATTGATCAACAATTTTTAGCTCAAAATAAGGATGATTGATCAAAAACAATATTCTTGAATCTTTGAATGATTGTTAGATAAGTAATAATGTATATGAATAATTCAAGTTGTTAAAAATGAGTCTTAAACCTCATATATATAGCTTGAGAAAGCTTATAGCCGTTTGTAGTGGATTAATTGATTAATGAGGCAAAAATGCACAATTAGCAAAGTTCCAACGGCTAGTTTTTGAAGCATCAGTCGACTGAGCCTCTCTGCTTAGTCGACTGATGGCTGCTGCCTATCAGTCCAAAAATGCAATTTTTACACTTTCGTATTTTAACTCCAAAATCAATTTTAATGTTATGGGAACTTCAAAAATATGTTCCTAAGAAACCTATTTTCGGGAAAACATAAAATATGATCATTTGAATTACTTATGAATTTATTTGAAAAATGGTTTTTGTAAGTATGTTGTTTTTCAAAGAGTTTTAATTCAATTTGAATTTGATCAATCTATATGGATAAAAAGTTTAAGAGCTATAATTGGAAATCAAATATGAATCTTTACAATAAAGCTACTCACTCAAATATGATCTTATGAGTCTTCGAAAGCTTTGTTTGTGTCTTCGATTATTTCCTTCCTTGGCTCTTGTTCTTGTAGATAGATCCTTTTGGTAGAGCATGGATCATGTAATTGTGTGAGTTATGAGGTATTGAAAGAACACATTTGTGTATGTGAATCAATCTATATTCCGGCTCTTTGATTTTGTCATCGTGAGATCGATTATAGTGGCTATCACTTAAAGCAACAACTTTGTTAAATTACACAAGATTAAATATATTGTTATTATCAAAACAAGATTAGTGACTTAAAGGTCAACAACTCTCCCACCGGGGAAGAGAGTAGTTGGATGCAAATGGTTTTATAAAATCAAAACCAAATTAGATGAGTTTATTGATTGATACAAAGCACAACTTGTAGCCAAAGGCTATAATTAAGAATATGACATCAATTACGAGAAAACTTTTGCTCCTAGTTGCACGTTTAACTACTGTTAGAAGCCTTCTACCAGTTACCACTACTTATAAATGGGAATTTTCTCAGATGGATGTAAAGAATGCCTTCTTAATTGACGATCTTTCCGAAGAAGTTTACATGAAACCTCTTATAGGGGTTACACATTCCACATCTCAAGTTTGCAAGCTTCGGCGAGCTTTGTATGGTCTTAAGCAAGCTCCTCATGTCTGGTTTGAAAAGTTCAGCTCCACCATTTGAAAACTAGGCTTCATTTCCAATTCATATGATTATGGGCTTTTCATTCTAAAAAGGGAGACTGGTATCACGCTTCTTATTCTTTATGTGATGACATGATAATAACTAGGAATGTTGTTACTGGAATCTATGATCTCAAACAGTCCTTCAGCCAACATTTCGAGATGAATGATCTTGGCTGTGTAAATTATTTCTAGAGGCTTGAAGTTCTATCTTATTATGCAGGTTATTATATCTTTCAGGCTAAATATGCTTCTGATATTCTTGCCCAGGCTGGTCTCACCGACTGTAAAACCGCTGCTACGCCACTAGAAGCAAATCTTCGTCTCACTCCTCCCGATGGTACTATTCTCAATGATGCAACTCTATATCATCAGATTGATGGTAGCTTAGTTTATCTAACCGTCACCCGTCCAAATATTGCATATGCTGTTCACATTGTTAGTCAATTTATGTCAGCTCTGTGATTTGCTCACTGTGCTATTGTTGTTCGCATTCTTCGATACATAAAAGGGACTATATTTCATGGTCTCCATTTTTTGTCCACGTATTCTCTTGAGATTCGTGCTTACTCTGATTCTGACTGGGCTGGTGACCCTACTGATCGACGTTCTACTATAGGATACTACATTTTCTTGGAAGATTCACTAATATCTTGGTGCAGAAAGAAACAATCACTTGTCTCTCGCTTGAGTATTAAGGCAGAATATCGTGCCCTGCTGACACCACTCAGGAGCTCATCTGGCTACGCTAGCTCCTTTCAGACATAGGAGTTCCTCAATGTCTTCCATTTGGTGTGATAATTGGAGTGCTATTTAGATTGCCCATAATGATATTTTTCATAAACGAACAAAGCATATCGAAAATTGATTGTCATTTTGTTCGTTAGTATGTATCCAGCAAATATATATGCCTTATCTCTATCTCCTTCGACGATCAACCAACCGACATTTTCAAAATAATTCATCTACCAAGCCGCTTTCACATTTTGATCTTCAAACTAAAGATTGTTTCTCATTTACCACCTTGAGTTTGAGGGGGGTTGTTAGAATATTTCCTTTTTGACTTTGTAGATTGTATGTAGATTGTATCCTTCATTTTTTAACTTTGTAGATTTTATGTAACCTTATATAAAGGGTTCCTCTATATTGTTTCATATACACATAATATATTTTCTTTCTCTCATCTCTTTTTGTATTCTTCTCATCTTTCTCAAGCTAATATTTTTAATGAATATTTCTTTATATTCACCAAAACATAAATCTACATCTACGGAGAGGGAGTGGTGGACTTGCAATTGAGCAAGTGGGTAGCCTAGTATTTAAGTTATTTACCCGAATTCAGGAGAGATCAGGAGTTCGAATCTCATCTGGGAAGAGCAGATTTTTGTTATTGTTATAATAAAGGAAAGAGATTTAAACCAACAACAACAACAACAACAACAACAACAACAACAATAATAATAATAATAATAATAATAATAATTATTATTATTATTATTATTATTATTATAATTGTTGGTGTGAAAATCAAGAGCAGGTCTATCTTGGTCCTGAGGTGGATTGTGTCCCCTATGGCGCTTGGAAGGGAGCAAGAGGGCTAATAGGCCTGACACGTCACGACCTTGGAGGATTTTTTTTTACCCTAATCTGCTTGCTGACCTCGTCTAAAAGCCCAAACATTGTCTTTGGAGCCATTCTGGCCAACATCATCAAGCAGTAGGGGGAGCTTACTCCTCCCATAAAAGCGGCCACTGCCACTGTAACAACCCGTCTAATTAAGCAAGTGTTAACGGATGCTGTAACTAATTAACAGCAGATAAACAATAGATTATAACCAACAACATAACACAAGATAGAGAAATCTATGAAAATTCAGCATGAAGTATTCGTATCATGAGGAAAACCATCCTGCTAGACAAACACGAAAAAATATGGAATACTCCTCAATGGATTACAATCCAAATATGAAATAGTCTGATACAACAAATTATACATAATCTTTCACAAGCTAGAAACAAAATACAACCAAGTTGAAAAATACAAACTAAAAGATCCATAAAAAGTTTAAGGTGCCCATTCAATTAGAAATTACAATTTCCTACAAATATAGATAAAATGACAACTAAATCCATTGAGGCATCAGAGAAGACTCTATGAGGAACTTAGACCTAATCCATGACCTCTACCCACAAAGTGAGGAGTACCTAAAGGAAAAATGAGGAAATGAGCCACAACTAGCCTAGTGGGAACTATAGGGAAAGGGAAATGCAATATATGGGCATGACATGATATGAAAATTTATAATTTATCATCGTTGACAAAGATGTTTAAATTTATACCAATTAATAGGTAAACCATTTATTTTGTAACAATTATACCAATTTGATGTCAAAGTAAAACTCACATGATAACTGTATAAATATCCATCCACCTCCTCCTCCTCCTCAAACTAATACCGATACTACACGGACTATGACACTCACATACGCACCCCATATAATCTATGGATATGTGCATTGGTAACCATATTTAAGGCACCCTATCTATACCATGGGTCTATGCAATAATAACAATATTAGCATTTCTAAACCGGTGCTTATCTGGTTCCAACAACCTCAATATCTCACCGTGATTGGTTTAATATATCAAAAACATTATCCAAAGGTTGTCTTATATGAACCTAACATTAACCAAGTTATAAAACTCAATGTCCTACTCAGATAACCTAACAATTTATTTAATAATCACTCTTATAAAGAGTATCTCAGGAATTACAAAACATGTTATAGTAATTACTTTATTTCCAACGATTTCGTAAACCAATAATTGAGGAGAAATCATTAGTGATGGGGTAAATATTAATTTACCATTGGCCTACAAAAGTAAAAAATAATTTTACCATTGGCCTACAAAAATAATATTCTCCACTTTCTTTTTTATTCCTTTAGATAATTATTTAATTTCTTTTAAATAATTATCCCACTCCATTATATTCCATACTTTCCTTTAGATAATTATTTAAATTCCTTTAAATAATTATCCCACTCCATTATATTCCACACTTTCCTTTAGATAATTATTTAATTTCCTTTAAATAATTATCCCACTCCATTATATTCCACACTTTCCTTTAGATAATTATTTAATTTCCTTTAAATAATTATCCCACTCCATTATATTCCACACTTTCCTTTAGATAATTATTTAATTTCCTTTAAATAATTATCCCACTCCATTATATTCCACACTTTCCTTTAAATAATTATCCAATTTCCTTTAAATAATTATCCTCCACAAAAAATTTACATTTTTGCCATTCTCCATTTACCTATAAATACCTCCCAACATTCATTCATTCAACACACAACAAAAACACAACATTCTTCTCATCCAACACCATCCTTCTCTTCCAAAATCCTTCTTTCTCTTTCAAGAGATATAAAGCCAAAATAGGAGGGTCTTATACTCTCCCTTTTCATACCCCAAAAAATACCAACAACCCTTATACACTTTCTCTCATATATATCTTATTTATTTTCTTGAAATATTTGTAATCCTAATTCTATATTTACAAATAGAATTAAGGAAATTATAGAGAGAGATTGGTTGCTTGTATCATTCAAGTTAATTGCCTTTGAGCTAATATAAAGAAAGCACACACAAAAGGAGGACCTACTGCTGTAGACACCCCGATCCGTGACCCCCGCAAGAACCCTAACAACCTTCGAGAATTGTTGTTTATGGACTTCGGGACCCACCTGAACACCCGAGACTGCCCCGGAAGCGTGTATTGGCCAAACAAACATGTTTTAAAGCGAAATGTCGCACGACATTCAAGATTGTCGCGCGACAGTCAAGATTGTCGCGCGACATACACCAGTATGTCGCACGAGAATCCCAACTTTTGGGGAACATGTCGCGCTACAAACACCCCACCACTCCACTTTCTGACTCAGCAATGAGTCAGAATCATCATTAAAGTAGAATGTCGCGCGACAGTCAAGATTGTCGCGCGACATACACCTTTTCGGCACTATAAATAGGCCAGCAGCACCCAAGGTTTAAGGACACCAAGATGACAGTAAAAAACAGCAGTTTTAGAGCAGAATTGCGGGTTTATGATATGATTTTCTGATCTTTCGTCAAGTATTTTCTATTATCGTCTTATTTCTAAAAAATTATCGAATCTATTCTCGACACTCGACGTGTCCAGTCTCGGGAATCGAATTCTCGAAAATATCTGAAGAAGGAGAAGATTATTATCGCCGGAGATCTCTCTGTCGTATTATATTTTCTTTCTTATTATTATTCTCGTTGGGAAGGTAACGAAAGTCTCTTCTAGTAATTAAATAAGATATCTGTATATTAGCTTTACTGTGGACTTTTAGAAGTTGATTTTTTCTAACGGGGCGCTGCCCTGCACCCCGCGACCTGACCGGGCAGGTCGATCCCCGTCCTGGTAAGCGAAGTGGCAACATGGTTGTGCTAGATTTCTAACGCGCTCGAAAAACAGGTTTATCTGTGTACTTGTTTTATTTCTGTTGTTTTGTCCACGTTTTATTTGAATAAACTTATTGCCAAGTTATAAATAGTCAACCGTCTTCAAAACAAAAGACCCTGATAAAACCATTTGCAAAACCAGAAGAATAAGTACGTTATCGTCCGGATAAAATTCTGTTTTCAAAACCCGGACTGATACGACTTATCTAGGAATTAAAATCAACATATCCTGTCTTCTCTATAGACTGCGACGTGTCTGATAACTCTCCTCAAAGAGTTCTAGTTCCATAGTAAATTAGTCTCGATACAAGGTCCGAACTTTTACAAAAGTAATCACAACCCGAGAAAATCGTCATTATCTGAGGAAATAATACGGGATACTCTTTCAAAATAAACGATTTTGTCATTTGTATTTACATCTTTCAACAAATAAAAACATCGGATCTCGGAACACAAAGGTTTCTATCCCTTTCCCGTTTTCCCCCAGAAATTAGGGTCTTTTTATTAGAAAAGTAGTAGGCTGTCAGTAAAAGCATCCAAGTTTTTCAACATAGAAAAAACATATAAGACCACTAGAGACCGAAAGGGCGGAATGGGTGCTTAACACGTTCCCAAACCGTAATATAGTTCCCGAACCCTATAGAATCCTGGTTTCGCAGACAAACGTGTAAAGAAAGGCTTATCTGTAGCCTTTTCTCTTACACCACCTTTTTGTCCGTTTTCTCGTAAAACGTACTGGCGACTCTGAATGAACCCTCTTACACCTAGAAATAGGATAGAAGGACACCCGATATGAATCATCAACCAGCTCCAAGCAAATGGAACGACGGGATCCCTTCCGACGTTTCAGACGCCCAACGAACGGGGACGAGACCCGGGGGTCGCATTTGCGGATTCTCACAGTGGCAACTCTGCTGGGGACAATGAGAACTAGGCTCTTATATGTGGATTTTCTATTTATAATATGTTGATATGCATGCTTTTACTGCTTTCCCTACTTGCCCCCTAACGTGACGCCTGGATTTTTATTGTTGACCTGACCTAGAGGCGCAGTAGAGTCCATTCATTGACATAGACATATGTTTAGGTTTTCCCCTTCTGTTATATATGATTGTAAAGAAATATCTTTTTAAATAAAAATGGCGTTTTCAAAATACACCTCGAAGATAAGATAATTGCAAATTAATCTTTTGAAAATTCTTGTTTTGCACGCACTTTCACAAATCATGCATTGGTTCTACGAGTGTGAATTTACCTCGAACCCTCGGAAGTATTATAAGTGAGTAGGGAGTTGGCTCGCTTGGGCCAACATAAACCGAAAGCATTTACTTCCACTCTCCTTGGCCAAGTACGCCCCCGAGGTATATCGAGTGACGAGAACACTCACGTACCCGAGAAGTATATCAAAAGATTCTTGCACGTACCCGCCCCTGGGGTATATCGCAAGGTCTTGCCAAATAGGAGGGAGCCTGAAAACCTTCACCTTGCCTTACACCTGCGCTGCATATAGGAAGAGTCAAGATAGAACACTCTTATACTTTTTTATCAACCGTGAGGAAATTGTACCACATAGGGCCTTATCATATATATCTCCCCCAGATATTGGCAAGTACAGCCGGAGGCTGACCAACCTCCGTCGTAGAAACTTACATCGAGGTTAAACTCGTTGTGACTTTCCCCGGTACATCTCCCATGAAAAGCAACTCAAGAGGAGAGATATTCCCAATTTTCAAAAAAAAATAAAAAAAAATGAGTTTTTCAAAAATTCGGGATGAGTAGGATAACCCAAGGAGCACTTCGCTGCGTATCCTAAACTCCCACCGGGAATTCGCTCAAGTTGTTGTTGACGTGTCTTTATAAAACACCCGAAATTTGGTTTTCGTTGTTTTTCTTTTCCCGTGGTCTCTTTTGGCAAAATTCGAGTCACGTCATGGTCTTCCTTCATCTTCGCCCTATGGTTCCATCTACAGTCATCATACGGCAACAATCTGGAAGGTTAGGCTGGTCGAGATCATACCGGAAGATTAGTAAGACCAAGCACACCGGAAATGGTTGATAGACGCGAGAATCCAGAGACAGATCAGAGCCTAGCCGAGGCATTTGCACCACAACCAGATTTAGCCGAAATGTATCGTTTACTGAGGACCGTCAGCATAAGTTTAGCAAACCTCACGAATGAACAACAGAGTACCCGAGTTCGAGTAGAAGAGTTGTCAGCCGGGCGGGTCGCGCCACCGGAGTTTGAACGACTACCACCGAATCGAGATCAAGGGCAGTCATCGCAAGTACTTCCCCCAGTTCAAGGAACCAATCCACCTCAAACAACTCCTGTCACCACAGGTCCCGTTCAGGCAGATCCTAACAACCCGAATCAGTGGGCCCCAGATTCAGGCCCTACCTATCAGCAACCAGAGCCACCCATCGTCTGGCCACAACCCCAACCGGGCATTGATCCTCAATACCAGCCATGGCCACAAGTTCCCGCAAGGCCTATTCCACCCGGACTGATACGACTTATGTAGGAATTAAAATCAACATATCCTGTCTTCTCTATAGACTGCGACGTGTCTGATAACTCTCCTCAAAGAGTTCTAGTTCCATATTAAATTAGTCCCGATACAAGGTCCGAACTTTTACAAAAGTAATCACAACCTGAGAAAATCGTCATTATCTGAGGAAATAATACGGGATACTCTTTCAAAATAAACGATTTTGTCATTTGTATTTACATCTTTCAACAAATAAAAACATCGGATCTCGGAACACAAAGGTTTCTATCCCTTTCCCGTTTTCCCCCAGAAATTAGGGTCTTTTTATTAGAAAAGTAGTAGGCTGTCAGTAAAAGCATCCAAGTTTTTCAACATAGAATAAACATATAAGACCACTAGAGACCGAAAGGGCGGAATGGGTGCTTAACACCTTCCCAAACCGTAATATAGTTCCCGAACCCTATAGAATCCTGGTTTCGCAGACAAACGTGTAAAGAAAGGCTTATCTGTAGTCTTTTCTCTTACACCACCTTTTTGTCCGTGTTCTCGTAAAACGTACTGGCGACTCTGAATGAACCCTCTTACACCTAGAAACAGGATAGAAGGACACCCGATATGAATCATCAACCAGCTCCAAGCAAATGGAACGAAGGGATCCCTTCCGACGTTTCAGACGCCCAACGAACGGGGACGAGACCCGGGGGTTGCATTTGCGGATTCTCACAACTGCCGGACTAGCATAAGCGCTACCGGGGGAACCTACCTTAATAAAAAATGTCTCGTGTTCATTTATTTTATTTTATTTATTGATATTAATTTATTGATTGGTTAATTATCTACTTCTAGATTTTGACACCATCAGTTGGCGACGACTGTGGAAAAGACAGTTTCTCAAAGTCACACACCTCTCATAAAGTTACGAAAGCATCCAAAATTTATCATGTCTTCTAGACGAACTCAGCCAGACCCCATACTGGCCCTACAAGAGCAATAAGCTGCTCTTCAAGTCCGAATTGACAGACTCTTAGCCCAAAGAAAGAGTCCCCGAGCCAGCTCAAGAAGCAGTTCGTTTTCAGTCTCCACATCTGTTAATGTTCACCCAATCCTTCCACAAGTCCCAATCAGAGAAAGACTCGGAGACCGTGACAGAAGACTTGGGGCGAGCTGCAGCAGAACTGCCGAGCTTGAATCCCACCACTCCAGCTCTACTAAGGAGACCTCTTATGAAGAAGCTTCTGCCTCGACTTCTCCCCCACCAGTAAGGGACCCACGGATTAACGTGATTCGTGAGAGGTGCTCAGACGAAATTTCGCGACATCAGAGCCCAAGCCTAGGCCTACCTCCCCTCCCGTCAGCTCAGATACCAGGACGAGAGGTGGAAGTTAAACAAAGGGGATCCGTTTTTGATAGGATCTCTCGTAAAGAGTCGGTTGAAGAAGTCGAGAAAAGACTGATGTCAAGGATGGAGGCCCAAATGACGGAAATGATGAAGACCGTGGGTCGTCTAATAGGGAACTCGACAACAACTCTGGTTAGGGACTCTAAATCCCTTTTTGCGAATCATATTCAAAATTGCCTGGTTCCCAAAGAATTTAGACTCCCGACGCTGGAATGCTACGATGGAACCACTGACCCTGTGGATCATTGGCAACAATACGAAAACATGATGGGGCTCCAGAATGTCCCAGACGGTATAATATGCAGAGCCTTCATTACCACTCTTGAGGGGGCTGCCCGAACATGGTGCAACAGCCTGCCACGGGGGTCGATCTTAAACTCACAGGAGCTCAATACCAAGTTCATTTCGCATTTCATGGGGACCAAACGGCAGTCTAAAACCTCTACTCACCTCTTCACCATAAAGCAGGGGTCTACCGAAAGCTTGAAGGAATATGCTCGTCGTTTTAACCAAGAAAGTCTCATGGTCACCGACCTAAATGAAGGAGTGGCTGTGGCAGCTTTCATGGAGGGAGTAACCTCCCCATACTGCCTTATGACTCTGGAAAGAATGGCCCCAAAGACCATGTCCGAGCTCTTGGATGAGGTCAACAAGCAGATCGGCGTGGAAGAAACTCTGCAAGGAAGGAACCTATCAACCCTTTTATCCTCCTCCAAGCTCCAAAGAGGGGACACCCCACCCCGTGGTCAAGAAAGAGAGGGTAAAAAAGGTAAGAAAGAATCAGACAAGCTTGAGCTAAAAGAAGGCAAGGCACGCCAACAGTTTGCCCCCTTGACAGCCCCCTTAGGCGAGGTATATGCCCAATTAAATCCAGGGAAAATCCCAGAGGCTCGGAAGATGAATACATTTAAAAAGAGGACCAAGTATTGCCGGTACCATAAGGACCACGGCCATGAAATGGATGATTGCTGGAACCTAAAGGAAGAAATTGAGAAGCTCATTCAAAGAGGAAAACTCACGCAATATGAAGATAGAAAGAATGGGGCTCCCCTAGAAGCCCAAGGAAATGTACTAGAAAACGAGATCTTCATGATTGAGGGGGGTTCTTCCTACTCTGGGAATAGCAATAGGTCCAGAAAGGCTTACATCAGACAAGCCAAGTCCTCGAGCTCGAAAGCAGAATGCTTCAATTTCAGACCTACCAAAATGGTGAAGTACGATGTAAAAGAGCTCGTATTCACTGACGAAGATATGAGCGGGGTAGAGTTCTCCCACGATGACCCTCTGGTAATAACAGCGATGGTGGGTAATCACAATGTTCATAGAATCCTCATTGACACAGGAGCCACTTCCAACCTCATGTATTACAACGCCTTTAAGGCCATGGGTCTCACTACGGAGCACCTAACCCCTTCCTCGGTCACCCTGGTTGGTTTTTCGGGAGAAAATATTAAGTCTCTGGGAACAATTAAGCTCACTGTAACTCTGGGAACAGCTTCAAAGCAGATCACCACAGTCGCCGAATTCTTGATACTAGATAGAGCCGCCCATTATAACGCCATTCTCGGCAGGGGAACGCTTAATGAGATTAGGGCTGCCATTTTAACTTGTAGCCTAACCATGAGATTCCCTACCCCCACGGAGTTAGGGAGGTTAGAGGAAATCAGGTTGAAGCTCGTAGCTGTCAGTTCGGGACACTAAAAGAAGTCAGAACTATAGACATCACGGTAATTGAGGTCGAAGTCACTGCCGAGAAAGAATTGATAGGGACCAAAAAGCCTAGCGACACAAAGATGTGGGAGATCAACACCTTAGATCCCAGAGATGAAGAAAAAGAGTTCCGTGGTGAACCAGTGGAAGACTTGGAAGATTTAGTTCTGGACCCCTCACAGCCCGATCGAACCCTAAAGATCAGTGATCAACTCTGCGCAGAAGTTAGAGAAGAACTTTGCCAATGCTTACGGGTTAACGCTGATATCTTTGCATGGTCCCACGACGATATAAAGGGGTTGAGTCCAGAGGTCATGGTATACAGGCTCAATGTCGACCCCACTTTCAAACCCGTGAGGCAGAAGAAAAGAAATTTTGCAGCAGAAAGAAATTTAGTAGCCAAAGAAGAGGTTTAGAAGCTCCTCCGAGCTGGTTTTATTCGAGAGGTCTACTATCCGAAGTGGCTGTCCAACATAGTGCTCGTGAAGAAGCACAATGGAAAGTGGAGAATGTGCGTGGATTTCAAAGACCTTAATAAAGCCTGTCCGAAAGATAGTTTTCCACTCCCAAAGATCGACCAACTTGTGGACGCAACTACGGGCCACGAAATGTTGAGCTTCATGGATGCATACTCCGGCTACAATCAGGTCAGAATGGCTCCAGAAGATGAAGAGAAGACCTCATTTATCACCAACGAAGGCACGTACTGTTTCAAAGCTATGCCATTTGGTCTGAGAAAATGCGGGAGTTAGCTATCAAAGGGTGATGAACGCACTATTTAAAGACCAAATAGGCAGAAACATGGAGGTTTATGTTGATGACATGTTGGTTAAGAGCCTCAAAGCCTCAAACCAAGTGGCCGACCTCAATGAAGCCTTTGCAATACTCAGACAGAATGGCATGTCCCTCAACCCAGCCAAATGCGCTTTTGGAGTTAAAGGGGGGAAATTCTTGGGCTTTATGGTCACTCAAAGGGGAATTGAAGCTAATCCAGAGAAGATAAAAGCCCTTATTGACATGAGATCTCCATCCAAACCGAAAGAAGTCCAGAGTTTAGCAGGAAGAGTGGCAGCTCTCAATAGGTTCATCTCCAGAGCAACCGACAAGTGCCACCCCTTTTTCAAAACTCTAAAGAAAGCTTTCGAGTGGACTGAAGAATGCGAGTTGGCTTTTCAACAGCTCAAACAATACCTCGGAACTCCTCCCCTACTTAGCTCACTAAAAAAAGAGGAGGTTCTGAGTCTATACTTGGCAGTACCACGAACAGCAGTTAGTTCAGTATTGATGAGGAATGATGAAGGAGCTCAACTACCAGTGTATTACACGAGTAGAGCTCTGCATGCTGCCGAACTAAACTACCCAAGGTTGGAGAAGTTAGCCTATGTCCTGCTTATCACATCTCGAAAGTTAAGACCCTAATTTCAGGCCCACACCATAGATGTGCTCACAGATCAGCCACTGCGAAGAATTCTCGACAAGCCAGAATAATCAGGTCGTTTGGCCATCTGGGCCGTGGAACTCGGGCAGTTCGTGATTAACTACCGGCCTCAAACTTCAATCAAGGGCCAAGCAGTGGCAGACTTCATAGCCGAGTTCACCTACACAGAAGAAGAGGTTAGTGAGCCACCAGAGCTACTGCCGCTCCCAGACCCAAACACTTCAACCCCTACCACCTCAATGAACTTGTTGCCAGGAGTACCCATATGTGTCTTGCATGCTGATGGAGCTTCCAATTTACAAGGTTCTGGAGCTGGTTTATTGCTAATCACTCCTGATGCCAACACCCTGGAGATAGCATTGAAATTCCTATTTAAGGCCTCCAACAATGAGGCTGAGTACGAAGCCATCATTTCGGGCCTGAGAATAGCTGGTGATCTGGGAGCAAAGCAGATGGTAGTCTATAATAACTCCGCGGTAGCAGTCGGTCAAATACTTGGGCACAATATGACAAAAGAAGAACGTCTGGCCACTTACTTGACGAAGGTTAAAATGGCAGCTCAAAAGTACTCTAATTTAATTTTTATTAAGGTCCCACGAGCTCAGAATAATAAGGCAGACCACCTGGCCAAGTTAGCCACGACTTCGGACTTACCAAAAGGGGTTCACGTTGAGTATCTGGAAAGAAAAGCCATAGATGAACCATTGGAGTTGGATACGGCTCCAGTACAGGTCTGCAAATGCTGGATTGATCCAATTTTGAACTATCTCACTGACGGAACCCTCCCCGAAGATGAAAAGATGGCCAAAAGAATAAAATATATATCAAACAGATATGTGGTCATCGAAACAACGCTGTACAAAAGGGGATACATCCTCCCTTTTTTGCTCTGCCTACACCCACACCAAGCCCAAGCAACCCTGCTAGAGATTCATGAGGGTCTATGTGGAGGACATCCAGCAACTCGCTCACTAGCACTCAAGGTTGGCAGACAAGGCTATTTCTGGCCCACTATACTACAAGATGCAAAGGAAATGGTAAAGAAATGTGACAAGTGCCAGCGATTCGCCAACATTCAGCATCTCCCAGGAGAACTTATGACCCCCGTCAGCGGCCCCTGGCCTTTCTCTCAATGGGGTATGGATATAGTAGGGCCTTTTCCTTTGGGCAAAGGATACATTAAGTTTGCAGTTGTGGCCATCGATTATTTCACCAAATGGGTTGAGGCTGAAGCACTGACAACGATCACCACCATGAAAATTCAGAATTTCGTGTGGAGAAACATCATTTGTCATTTTGGTCTCCCAAAAATCCTGATCACTGATAACGGAAAGCAGTTTGACTGTAACCTCTTCAGAGATTTCTGCGAAGGGCATGGAATCGAGAACCATTACAGCTCACCTATCCACCCTCAAGCCAATGGCCAAGCGGAAGTCACCAACATAACTCTACTGAACTCATTAAAAAAAAGACTTGATGATGCCAAAGGAAACTGGTCTGAAGAGCTCCCATCAGTACTATGGGCCTACAGGACCACCATTAGGGCCCCAACTGGTGAAACTCCTTTCTCCCTGACCTACGGAACATAAGCTGTCATTCCAGTGGAGATAGGAGTACCAACTTATAGAGTCAACTATCATGACCCAACTCGTAATGATGAAAACCTACTGGCTAACTTAGATTTTCTCGAAGAGAAAAGAGAGCAAGCTCGAATCAAAGAAGAAGCATATAAAAGAAGTATGATCAAGAGTTACAACAAAAAGGTCAAGCACATGTGTCTGAATGTTGGTGACTTAGTACTTCGGAAAGTCACCTTAGAAACAAAGATTTCTGAACATGGTAAACTCGCTACTAAGTGGGAAGGTCCCTATGTGGTCACCAAGGTCAGCCGACCTGGCACCTACTATTTGAGGACCGCGGATGGCATGGAGCTCATGCGACCGTGGAACATAGAGCACCTCAAGAGATACTATCCTTGAATTAAGACAGGTTATATCTTTGTAATACTTGCTCTTTTGTAGAAATGTATAAGAAATATTTTGTGTGCCACTTTATTCCCTGTAAATTACATTATGTAAAAACTCCTCACAAAGATGACAGTTTACTAGCTTAAGAGGCCTGGTAACGAATGAGAAGATTGTCAGAATTTGCCTAAATCAGAAGGGGGCAAGACTCTACTCAAACTTATTAATGTTCCAAGCTCTACGACTTGCATCCAATGTCTAACGAGTTCTACACATTGATGTTTCGAGCTCAAAGACTAGCATCCGAGATCTAGCTTCCTTGGACTACGACTCAAGATCAACGTCTAGCCAGCCTTACACAATGATGTTCTGAAGCTCTAAAAGCTCTACACATTGATGTTCTGAGCTCAATGACTAGCATCCGAGATCTAACGTCCTTGAACTAAGACTCGAGATCAACGTCTAGCCAGCCTTTCACAATAATGTTCTGAAACTCTAAGACTAATGATCAAAGTCTAGCTAGCTTTACACATTAATGTTCTGAGCTCAACAAACTTATGGTCAAGGATTCGGGTCAAAGACATCTCGAACATCAGAGCTCAAAGCTAGTACTAAGCTCCCGGATTAAAGAATATCCTCACCAATCAGCTCATCCGAGCTAAATGATAAGGATAGGGGCAATTGATGGGGTAAATATTAATTTACCATTGGCCTACAAAAGTAAAAATTAATTTTACCATTGGCCTACAAAAATAATATTCTCCACTTTCTTTTTTATTCCTTTAGATAATTATTTAATTTCCTTTAAATAATTATCCCACTCCATTATATTCCATACTTTCCTTTAGATAATTATTTAAATTCCTTTAAATAATTATCCCACTCCATTATATTCCACACTTTCCTTTAGATAATTATTTAATTTCTTTTAAATAATTATCCCACTCCATTATATTCCACACTTTCCTTTAGATAATTATTTAATTTCCTTTAAATAATTATCCGACTCCATTATATTCCGCACTTTCCTTTAGATAATTATTTAATTTCCTTTAAATAATTATCCCACTCCATTATATTATACACTTTCCTTTAGATAATTATTTAATTTCCTTTAAATAATTATCCCACTCCATTATATTCCACACTTTCCTTTAAATAATTATCCAATTTCCTTTAAATAATTATCCAATTTCCTTTAAATAATTATCCTCCACAAAAAATTTACATTTTTGCCATTCTCCATTTACCTATAAATACCTCCCAACATTCATTCATTCAACACACAACAAAAACAGAACATTCTTCTCATCCAACACCATCCTTCTCTTCCAAAATCCTTCTTTCTCTTTCAAGAGATATAAAGCCAAAATAGGAGGGTCTTATACTCTCCCTTTTCATACCCCAAAAAATACCAACAACCCTTATACACTTTCTCTCATATATATCTTATTTATTTTCTTGAAATATTTGTAATCCTAATTCTATATTTACAAATAGAATTAAGGAAATTATAGAGAGAGATTGGTTGCTTGTATCATTCAAGTTAATTGCCTTTGAGCTAATATAAAGAAAGCACACACAAAAGGAGGACGTACTGCCGGACTAGCATAAGCGCTACCGGAGGAACCTACCTTAATAAAAAATGTCTCGTGTTCATTTATTTTATTTTATTTATTGATATTAATTTATTGATTGGCTAATTATCTACTTCTAGATTTTGACACCATCAACTAGACAATTTAGAATCACCATCAAGCAATGAGTACATGTCTAATAACAAGTTAAAAATGAATTAAAAGTGTTTATTATTCTGGAAATTCACTAATTTAAGTAGAAATATCAAGTGTTAGACATGTGTTTGATGTTTCTAGCTATTTCGGTACCAAATTCTCAAATGAGTTCATAGTTATCAACATGCAGGACAATTAGTTCCTTTATTCATCAAATACAACCAATATATCATCTATAACCAAGCTCAAATAGCTAATTCCATGGCTACACTACATACATGCAAGAAAAACTACGAATTTGGTACCGAAAATTTAGTAATTTCAACTCAATCAACTTGAAATGCTCGAAATTAAAAGATGAAAGGGAAATTCACACCTGGAAAACTAGAAGAACAAAAGTTTAGTGGCCTGAGTTGAGCTCTAGTAATCTCCCAAATCACACATGCAAGCCCGAAATCAAGCAGAGAATGTGAAGAAGAACAAAAATATGAGTTTTTTTGCTTGAAATGCTTGTGTTTGCGTTATGAAATCCCATTAATACACCAAGAACCACCCTCTCTCTCTAGAATAGCATAGATCTCACCTTGTGTCAAAAATGGACTGAAATGGAGGTGGAAGAGGTTTAAAAATGGATTAAAGTTGGTCAAGGCAATATAAACGATGTTACAGTTTTTACACTGCGGACCGGTCTGGGAAAAGTGGAGACTAGTCCAGCGCCAAAGAAATTCTAAAATTTTAAACTGCAGACCGCTCTGCCAAAAGGCCATACCGGTCTAGCGCCAAGGTTTTCAAGAATTTTGCATCTGTAGACCGGTCTGCCAAATGGCCATACCGGTCTGGTGCCTACCTGGACTGGGAGATTAAACTCAACCAAAATCAGTTCAAATCGAATGCGGTTTTGGTGAAATTAATCATGGAGTTAAACTCGCAAATTATTAATTAAAAACATAGGGTGTTACAACAACTCCTTCGTTGAGGTTGTTGATCAACAGGCTCTCCTGGTTAAACCGACAAGCATAATCTTTTAGACTTTCGGTTGGCCTCTACTTGATAGTGAAGAAGTAAGTGGAGCGTTTGAACTGCTTTCACGTTCCCAGAAAATGGGAAATGAATTGGGTTTTTCAACTCAATTTTCAACAAAATTTCAAATATTTGAGAAATTTAAAATTCACTTAGGAGACGTACAATGGCCAATGTAAGTGGTTTAAAAGTATTTTCCTCTTCAATTTTCACCAAAATTTCAAATATTTGGAAAATTAATAATTCACTTAGGACACGTACAAAGACCAATGTATGTCTCTTAAAGTTATTCTTTCCCTCAATTTTTAACAAAATTGCAAATACTTGAAAATTTTAAAATTCACTTAGAAGACGTAGAATGACCAATGTACGCCACTTAAAGGTATTCCCCCCCTCAATTTTTACCAAAATTTCAAATATTTGGGAAATTAATAATTCACTTAGGACACGTACAATGACCAATGTATGTCGCTTAAAGTTATTGTAATACCCGTGGCATTTGCATTTAAGCATGAGCATCCTTATTTTATACCTTTATATGAGTTTATTTTATTTTGATGTTTGTCATACAAATTTCATTAGTTGGATATGATTTGAGATTATATTTATTGATAATTATGTTCGGGTTTGGTTACTGTGTCCCCACTTTTTACACTCTTTATTGTAATTCTCTCTATTTTATTCATCTTAGTCCTTGTTCGGATACATTTAACCTATTCTAGATACCTTCATGTTTAGCCTACAAATTATGGAGAAATAAAAATATTTTAAACAATTGTGCAGTGTTACCATTTCGATCATATCTTTTCGCTCAGAACTCCGATTTTGGCGTTCTTTATATTGGTAGAAAGAAGACTCGAAGAGCTAAAACTTGTTCCTACTGAAAAATTTTCAGTTCGGACATTTACTAGCCTAAAATTAGCTCCGAACCTACTGGTCAGGCACAGTGACGTAAAAACAGAGGATTTTGGTGATTTTTTTTTATTTTCCACTTATACTCTTCTCTTCTACACACTTCTCATTTTTCCTTCTCCAAACCCACGAAAAACAGAGCACTTCTCTCTATTTCCCTCATCTTAAAACCTTGATTCATCACAAATTAAGCCACTAAATCCATTCTACTACTAGAAATCACAAGCTAGCAACATCATCAACAAGATTTCATCATCCTCCTCCTTTGAATCATTCAATTCCTCCAAGGATCCTTCAAGCTCTTCATACTCAACTACTTCAATTCTTCATCAATCTTTTATTTGAGGTGTGAACATGAGTAAACTTCTCTTCTCTACTCTAATTTTCATGTTTTATACTTTAGATTGTTAATTTTGAGTTATATCAATATGAACCTTAGATTTGCTATTTTAGAGAAGAGATGATTTTTTAAATTGCTATTAATTGAACTATGAAGTTGTGATGATGGTATTTGATATATGAATTTGCAAGTTTGATTGTTATATTGGTTTTAAAGTCAAGTTTTGATGATGAACAGTAAATTCATCATAGTATACCTTGCCCATAAATTATTGGTATAATTGAATAAGCTTACTTTAAAAATTATTTATGGAATTTCCTTTAGTGTTGGTACTTAAACTTGGTTTAAAGACACATTTAATGTAAATTGTGTATTGTATGGATATTGTACTTGTGCTTGTATTTGTGGTTGGTTTGTAAGTTAGGACGGAGAGCCCCTCGGATGAAAAGACCGGAAACCGTGCACGGAAGCAAGGAAGAGGTGCCACCGCCACGGGGTAAGGAGCCCCCGGAATGGGGACAACCACATTAGCATTTACGGAGTAACCATTCATTATGTATGTGTTACTAGTTTATCCGAAATTTATATTCGGTTACTTATCCTCAACACAACAAAAATTAAATGTGTCAACTTTATGATTTATGTATTCCTTAACAAAGTGCCAACATTGTTTATGATTCTTATATGAGTTTAATGAGGTGTGATTATTTTCTTTGTTAAATTCCATTATACTTTGGAGCCTCATTTATTAAGCTTGTTTACAATTTTAATAGTTCAATTATTAGTTTCATTTTGCACTCTTGTTTCCATTGGGCTTTTTAGCTCACGTTTTCCTCCACAGGTACAAAATTTGATCGTGTAGTAGATGACAAGGGAAAGGGGGAAAAGATGAGGTTGCATGCGATAGAGTAGATTCTTGATACCAACTAGACCTTGTGTAGTCTTCATGTAGAAGACTTTGGTTTGTTTCTTTTGAGTTTTATTAATTATATGTTATGGTTATGTAATATTAGTTAATAATATTTTGTGGAGAACTTATGGTTTTATGTATATATGACTTTTATTTATATTTAATGAGTTTGATAATGGTTTGTGATTTGGTTTACTGTTTGTATCGTATAAGTGCGTCATAATTTTCAGATTTATATTTAAGAAATTTTAGTTGATCTTTTATGCGTCCATTATCAAAATTTATATCCGCCATATAGGTGGATACCGTAGCGTCCCCGCTACCCCGGGGTGTGGGATTCGGGGCGTTACAAAGTTGGTATCAGAGCCTAAGGTTTAAGTCGTTATTAGGACGCAATATGTGTTGATATGGGATTGTGTGTCGTCTTCTCTTCTTTTCTATTTATGCTCAATTATTATATTTCGATCCTCCGTAATCACATTATTATTATTAAGTTTTCTTGATTTTCTTCGTGTAAAAAGTATGCCTCCGAAAGGTAACCGAGGGAGAGGAGGAAAATCCCCCGACAAAGCCAAGCCTACCTTTGTTACCCGAGGTAGAGGTAGACCCAAACGAGCTGTGAATAGTACCCCTTATCAAGTGCCACCATCAATCGTTACACCTTCGGTACCAACTGTACAACCTCCACAAAGTCAGCCCGTTCAAGCCCCCATGCAACAAAACCCACTCCTACAAACTTTTGACCCAAATGCTTTTATGAACCAAATGGATAATATGGTGAGAGCGATGACAAGTCTTACAACTTTACTTGCTTCTAACCCAAATTTAACCAATTCACAAGGCCAAAACCACAATGAAAACACTAATGCCCACACCGTAACCCCACCGGGTAACCAAAACCAAAACCAAGCGGTCCAACACACTGAAAATCAACCTGTAATTCCCCAAAATGAACCCATTTTCCAAGATGTTATTAACCGAGAAAACCGATGAGAGCTTACCCCCGCTGAATACATTAAGATTTTAGAGCAAATGCACCCTCCAACTTTTGATGGGAAAACCGGGGCTGTAGATGCCGATAGTTGGTTGTACCAAATCACCGAGCGCCTTGCTAATCTTGAAGTGCCCGATAGATACCGAGTGCAAGTTGCCATGAACCGACTTACCAACCGAGCCGCTTTATGGTGGAGACACACAAAAGAAAGTTTTGCTGTTCGTACGTGGGAGCAATTTACCACCGCTTTTCTTCAAGAGTATGTATCGGAAGCCCATAAGAATGAAAAGCTCTCTCAATTAGATCAACTAATTCAAGGCACCGGAACCGTTGAAGATTACCGGATGAAGTTTGAAGAATTAAGCATTTATGAAGAGACTTTCCATACCCACCCACAAGAGAAGATGAGGAGATTCAAGAATGGGTTACGGCCGATGTATCGTATTAATCTTGGGTCTCAAAAGTTTAATAGTTACAGGGAACTTGTTGAAGCTGCTTTAAGAATGGATGCCGAGTACCGTGAGACCGAACCCTTGAGGAGGGGCAACAAAAGAAAAGCCGAAAGTTCAACCTTTATCCCCAAATCAAGCAAGAAAAATAGCAGCAATTCTCAAACTTTGAATACCTCCTTACGGATTACCGATGGAAACCCAAACTCAAGACCGATTTTGTGCTACTCTTGCGGTGAATATGGCCACAGACGAGCTAAATGTCCTAAAAACTCAAAGACAGTTGAATCGTATAGCCATGTATCCAACCAGGGTGGTGGTAATGATCAAGGTGGAAGTAGTGGCCGAGTTCGAGGTGGATTCGCTGGTCGTGGTGGTGGTCGAAATTTTCAAGGAAACTTCCGAGGACCCTCTCCAAGTTTCACTCGATCTAATTTCAATTCAACGCCGTATCAAGCTTATCAAAATTTCAGCGCCACTAATGAACCATCTCAATCTCGCTCCTTTGCCCATGGAACCACCCAATCAGGCCGTGTCTACTCAATTACACAATCTTCTAATCCGACCGAGTTGACTGCCATGGAAGGTAATCTTATTGTCTTTAACACCGGAGCAAGGGTATTATTTGATACGGGTGCATCTCATTCATTCATTTCAGCATCGTTCATTACTTGTTTGGGCTTGCCTACTTATGAGTTGGACTTTCCTTTAATTGTCGGTACACCTACTAATGGCACGGTTAGATTGAGCCGTAGTTGCTCTGTTGTAATTTATGTTGATCGTGAGCATTTCATAGAGGATTCCTTTATCATCTTAGATATGGATTTGTATGATGTTATTTTGGGTATGAATTGGTTGTCGAAGTACCAAGCGGTCATCGATTGTTATAACGGAAGGGTTATTGTTACTTTACCTTGGGGTGTTCGTGTTGCTTTTATGGGTAGAAATTCTGAATTCCACCCTTATTCATTTGCTACGCGTACGGAACAACGAGATTATATTAGTTGGTTGGCTAGTCTCACTAATGTCGAAGCACCTAAGTTGTCACCGAGCGATGTACCCACTGTATGTGATTTTCTTGATGTTTTTCCCGACGATTTACCGGGCTTACCCCCTCACCGTGAGATAAAATTCACCATTGAATTACAAACCAATACCTCACCTATCTCTTTTTCCCCTTATCGACTCGCGCCCGCCGAGCTTCAGGAGTTGAAAACCCAACTTGATGACCTTCTTGCCAAAGGTTTTATCCGTTATAGTACCTCTCCATGGGGAGCACCGGTTCTTTTTGCTAAGAAAGCTGATGGTTCACTTCGTCTATGTGTTGATTACCGTAAGCTTAACCAAGTCACCATCAAGAATAAATACCCTTTACCTCGCATTGATGATCTCTTTGACCAACTACGTGGTTCTCATCGCTTCTCAAAAATTGATCTTCGATCGGGCTACCATCAACTAAGGGTTCGGGAAGAAGATATTCCCAAAACTGCATTCAACACCCGTTATGGCCACTTCGAGTTTCTTGTGATGCCTTTTGGTTTGACCAATGCACCTGCAGCTTTTATGGATCTTATGCATCGCGTCTTCCGACCTTACCTTGATTCCTTCGTCGTGGTGTTTATAGACGATATTCTTATTTATTCCCGTACCGATGAAGAACATGATCGACATCTTCGTATAGCCCTTCAACTTCTTCGAGAACATCGTCTTTATGCTAAATTTAGCAAGTGTGACTTTTGGAAAGATGAGGTCAAATTCCTTGGCCATGTGGTATCTCGTGGTGGTATATCCGTTGACCCCATTAAAGTCCAGTCCATATCCTCTTGGCAACGTCCGAAGAATGTTACTGAAATCCGAAGTTTTCTTGGTCTTGCTGGTTACTATCGTCGTTTTGTTCAAGACTTCTCCAAGATTGCTGCACCGCTCACGAGGCTTACCCAAAAAGGTGTTCCTTATGTTTGGACCGATAAGTGTGAAGAATCTTTTAATGAACTCAAGCGTCGACTAACGTCTGCGCCCGTACTTGTTTTACCTGAACAAGGCCGTGGTTATGTGCTATGTTGTGACGCTTCTTGTACTGGATTAGGTTGTGTTCTTATGCAAGAGGGACATGTTATTGCCTACGGTTCGCGCCAGTTAAAAACCCACGAGAGAAATTATCCAGTCCATGACCTTGAACTTGCTGCTGTAGTTTTTGCCTTGAAGTTATGGCGACACTACCTATACGGAGAGCAATTTGAAGTTTATACGGATCATAAAAGCTTGAAGTATATCTTCACCCAACGTGACCTCAATCTCCGACAGCGTCAATGGATGGAATTTCTTGAAGATTATAACTTCACTCTGCAATATCACCCTGGGAAGGCGAATGTTGTTGCCGATGCGCTTAGCCGAAAGAACCAAGGGTCCTTATCCTCTCTACGGTGTCGAGAGTGGAAACTTTGTCAAGCGTTACAAGACTTTAATTTGGTTGTTGATCATCGAGAAAATGTTGCTTTTCTTGCCAACATCATTATTCGACCACTCATTCAAGACCGAGTAATTCAAAGTCAGTCTGAAGACGAAGAAATTGCTGAAATTAAAAAGAAGTTAGAAAGTGGAGAATTAGTTGAACATCACACTATTGGTGCTGATGGTGGTGTACGTTATAAAGGAAGAATCCTTGTACCGAAGGACAATGAAGACATTAAGCGAGAAATCCTAGATGATGCCCACAAGTCCAAATTCACCATCCATCCTGGAAGCTCAAAGATGTACAAAGATATCTGACACACTTATCAATGGATGGGAATGAAACAAGAAATTGCCACTTATGTATCAAAATGCCTCACTTGTCAAAAAATCAAGATCGAGCATCAAAGACCTGCCGGTGAACTTCAACCCCTCCCTATTCCTGTGTGGAAGTGGGAAAATATTACCATGGATTTCCTTATGGGGCTACCGAGAACGCAACAGAAGCATAATGCTATCTGGGTAATTATCGATCGTCTCACCAAATCAGCCCATTTCTTACCAATGAAGGATACCGACTCACCCGAGACACTTGCTAAACTCTACGTACGAGAGATTGTACGCCTTCACGGAGTCCCCGTTTCCATTGTATCAGATAGAGATGCACGCTTTACATTGCGATTTTGGAAAGCATTTCAAAGTGCACTTGGCACCCGACTTGAGATGAGTACTGCATTTCATCCGCAAACTGATGGCCAATCGGAGCGAACTGTACAAATTCTTGAAGATATGTTACGAGCGTGTGTTTTAGACTTTCAAGGCAGTTAGGATAACCATTTATCGTTAGCGAAATTTGCTTACAATAATAGTTTTCAAGCAAGTATCGGAATGGCACCGTATGAAGCCTTATATGGAAGACCGTGTCGCTCACCTATGTGTTGGACTGAAGCTGGAGAAGCAGCACTTATTGGGCCACAACTTGTGGAAGAGACGACTGAAAAGATTCGAGTTATCAAGCAATGGTTGACCACAGCCCAAAGTCGTCAAAAGAGCTATGCTGATAAACGAAGACGCCCACTACAATTTGAAGTGGGTGATTTTGTGTTTTTGAAGGTGAAAGCTAATAGAGGAATCATTCGTTTTGGTAGTAAAGGCAAGCTAGCACCGCGCTACATAGGTCCTTTCGAGATCTTACGACGTGTCGGTAATGTATCTTATCAATTAGCGCTACCATCCTCCCTTGAGCGAGTACATGATGTTTTTCATGTGTCCATGCTTAAAAAGTATATCCCCGATTCGTCACATGTTCTACCGGTGGAAGAATTAGAAATCGATGAGAGTGTTTCTTATAAAACTCTACCGGTCAAAATTTTAGATCGCAAGGAGAAGATTCTTCGTAACAAAGTTATTCCGTTAGTGAAGGTCCTTTGGCTCCATCATAATATGGAGGAAGCAACATGGGAGTTAGAATCAGAAATTCTTCGTTTATATCCTCAATTGGTACGTTAGACATTACTCATCCTCATTTCAATTGGATTCCTTTCGAATTTCGGGTCGAAATTCTTTTTAGGAGGGGAGACTGTAATACCCGTGGTATTTGCATTTGCATTTGCATTTGAGCATGAGCATCCTTATTTTATACCTTTATATGAGTTTATTTTTTTATATTTTATTTTGATATTTGTCATACAAATTTCATTAGTTGGATATGATTTGAGATAATATTTATTGATAATTACGTTCGGGTTTGATTACCGTGTTCCCATTTTTTTTACACTCTTTGTTGTAATTCGCTTTATTTTATTCATCTTGGTCCTTGTTCGGATACATTTAACCTATTCTAGATAACTACATGTTTAGCCTACAAATTATTGAGAAATAAAAATATTTTAGACAATTGTGCAGTGTTACCATTTTGATCATATCTTTTCGCTCAGAACTCCGATTTTGGCATTCTTTATATCGTTAGAAAGAAGACTCGAAGAGCTAAAACTTCTTCCTACCGAACATTTTCCAGTTCGGAAATTTACTAGCCTAAAATTAGCTCCGAACCTACTGGTCAGGCACAGTGACGTAAAAAACAGGGGATTTTGGTGATTTTCTTTTTATTACACTTACACTCACACTCTTCTCTTCTAGACATTTCTCATTTTCCCTTCTCCAAACCCACGAAAAACAGAGCACTTCTCTCTATTTCCCTCATCCTAAACCCTTGATTCATCACAAATTAAGCCACTAAATCCATTCTACTACTAGAAATCACAAGCTAGCAACATCATCAACAAGATTTCATCATCCTCCTCCTTTGAATCATTCAATTCCTCCAAGGATCCTTCAAGTGCTTCATACTCAACTACTTCAATTCTTCATCAATCCTTTATTTGAGGTGGGAACATGAGTAAACTTCTCTTCTCTACTTTAATTTACATGTTTTATACTCTAAATTGTTAATTTTGAGTTCCACCCATATGAATCTTAGATTTGCTATTTTAGAGAAGAGATGATTTTCTAAATTGCTATTAATTGAACTATGAAGTTGTGATGATGGTATTTGATATATGAATTTGCAAGTTTGATTGTTATATGGGTTTTAAAGTTAAATTTTGATGATGAACAGTGAATTCGCCATAGTATACCTTGCCCATAATTATTGGTATAATTGAATAAGTTTACTTTAAAAATTATTTATGAAATTTCCTTTAGTGTTGGTACTTAAACTTGGTTTAAAGACACATTTAATGTAAATTGTGTATTGTATGAATATTGTACTTGTGCTTGTATTTGTGGTTGGTTTGTAAGTTGGGACGGAGAGCCCCTCGGATGAAAAGACCGGAAACCGTGCACGAAAGCAAGGAAGAGGTGCCACCGCCACGGGGTGAGGAGCCCCCGGAATGGGGACAACCACATTAGCATTTACGGAGTAACCATTCATTATGTATGTGTTACTAGTTTATCCGAAATTTATATTCGGTTACTTATCCTCAACACAACCAAATTAAATGTGTCGACTATATGATTTATATATTTCTTAACAAAGTGCCAACATTGTTTATGATTCTTATATGAGTTTAATGAGGTATGATTATTTTCTTTGTTGAATTCCATTATACTTTGGAGCCTCATTTATTAGGCTTGTTTACAATTTTAATAGTTCAATTATTAGTTTCATTTTGCACTCTTGTTTCCATTGGGCTTTTTAGCTCACGTTTTCCCTCCACAGGTACAAAATCTGATCGTGTAGTAGATGACAAGGGAAATGGGGAAAAGATGAGGTTGCATGCGATAGAGTAGATCATTGATACCAACTAGACTTTGTGTAGTCTTCATGTAGAAGACTTTGGTTTGTTTCTTTTGAGTTTTATTAATAATATGTTGTGGTTATGTAATATTTGTGAAGAATATTTTGTGGAGTACTTATGGTTTTATGTAAATATGACTTTTATTTATATTTAATAAGTTTGATAATGGTTTGTGATTTGGTCTACAGTTTGTATCATATACGTGTGTCAAAATTTTCAGATTTATATTTAAGGAATTTTAGTTGGTCTTTTATGCGTCCATTATCCAAATTTATATCCGCCATATAGGTGGATACCGTAGCGTCCCCGCTACCCCGGGGTGTGGGATTCGGGGCGTTACAATTATAGAGAGATTGGTAGCTTGTATTATCATCCAAATTGATCACCTGTGAGCTAATACAAAGCAAGCACACACAAAAGGAAGACGTACCACCAGAATAGCATAAGCGCTACCGGGGGAACCTATCTTAAAAAAAAATGTCATATGTTCATCATTGCGCCGCATTTATTTTTTCTTTACCGATATTCGCTTATTGATTGGTTAATTATCTACTTATATATTTTGACACCATCAATGTGGAAAATAATAAATGCATGAATAGAAATTTTCAATAAACACTAAATTAAAAAGTGATTTTACATGGACAAAAAAATCTGAAATAAAAAACTGACATATCAATGTGTCAAACCACTCATTTGTTAGAATAAAATGTGACATGGTTGTTTTCACCAATATATGACGGTCATGTTTCATTTGTCAATTTTTTTGTCAGATATTTATATCTACTTATAATTATTGCTAAATTAAATAAGCAGATCAATCTATCATAGGTACAAACACCCACATTCTTATCTACAAAATATGTGGCTACAGATAGAATTAAGCAATCTTTTCGTAAGTCCAAAATATCAATCTCTTATGTCCAAAAAATAAATAAATTACTTTATGATGTTTTATGGTGGTACCTCCAAATATTTTAAAACAAAATAAATAAACAAAAGGAAATGAATAACAGTATGGAGATTAATTCAGTTAGCAAACAAAATTACTTTATTGATAAACGCTTAATATTGTCATTCATACGCTTATTTTCGGAGTTGTTTGATGCGTTTATTTCTCTAAATCTACTCGGTTTGCCAACTTATTTCGCGATTAGTCTCGTAGCACTTTTGTATTTTACAATGCTTGGAAAGGAACATTTTGTGTTTATTTTGGTGTCTTTAGATTTCAAGAAATATTGTATTTAATACAATAGTGGAATTCTCCATGTGACCAAAGAGCATCCAAGAAAGTAGAATTTTTCATGTAATTAAAGAGCATCCAAGAAAGTGAAACTCTCCATGTCCATATGATTAAAGAAAGAAAGTGGAATTCTCCATGTGACCAAAGAGCATCCAAGAAAGTGGAATTCTCCACCAAAAATAAAAAATAAAAAAATAAAAAGCATTGTTTATTTTTTAACATCCAACACAACACTCCTATTTATAATATTCATTGTTGTTTTGTAGAGAGCACATTTATTACTTCTCATTTCTTAATTTATAGAGAGCTTGTAATAGTTTTTTCTAGAGAGAGAAATGGAGTTCACTTTTATAATTCTTGTCTCTACATTTATTATGGAGTAAATTTCTTTGCTAAGGCTAAAAGATGACATTTGCAATGCATTAATTATGTAAGTTCAATTTTCATTCCATTGTTAGTATTGTTAAATACTTTTTGAATCCTTCATCTTCTCCATTTTTTCAACCAATCATAAGCTAGTAAGATAATTTTCTTATGATGATTTGACTTTGTATGCCTTGTATACATAGATCTGAAGCATCAATGAGGAGATGATACACTTGTGTATTTCTTACAAGCCGATGTCCATTCTTTCTTTGAATGGGATACTTTTCATTGCCAAGCATGATTAGTTTTTGAATATTCATGGAAATACCATAAATTTGAGATTTTAATCTTTTAATACTTTACTAATATGTTGAGTGCTTTCTACACTTTATGTGATTTTAAGACTCATCATCTTCTTATTTAAAGTATTGCCAAAGAGGATCTTTTAAATTTATGTCATAAACAATTTCATTAATCATTTTAAGGATTCAATTTGTATTTATCAAATAAGTCTATACAGGACAGTTTGACCTCCACCTAGACCTCCCAATCAAATAAGTCTATATAGGACGGTTTGACCTCCACCTATGATTTATCGAGCTAAACTCCTTGTAGTTGGCCATTTTCATAATCAAGTCATTTGCCTAGGGGAAACTAACACTGAGTTCTTAAATGCCTAGTTTAAATTTATGCATTTTCTTTTTGTGTATTTCAAGTTTGAATCTTGGTTGATATTATATGGAAATGGGTTGCACTTGCTTCACACCCTTTGTCACAAGATAAAAATGAGAGATACACTTGTGTTGATATTTGCTTACACCCTTTCTTTATATGGCATTTATATGGGAATGGATTGCTTTTGCTCCACACCCTTTTGCTTAGAAATGGGTAAAATATTCAACACTTAGGAAATGCATTGAGAACTTTGAATAAGGTTGATTTTACTTAACTTTGCAAAACAAATGAATTCTATAATGCCTTAGCCTTTTCTCATCTATTGTTACATTATTTTAATTTTGCTTGGAAGACTTTAAAATCAATCATTAAAATCAACCAATTAAATTCTCTTAACAAAACTTTGGACTCGTAATCACCACATTGTCTTTCCAACTATCCTTGTGGTTCGACACTTGGACTTACCAAGTATTATAACTTGATAACCTGCACTTGAGTACCTAAGCACGGAAATGTTTTTTGCGTGCCATGTTTTTGGCTCCGTTGCCGGGGATACGGCGAAAGACGGATTACGGGTTTTGTAAAAAACAAAATTTCACTTTGTAAGTATTCTCTCTCTTTGTAAATTATTTTTCCTACTTACTATTATTTTTTTTAGGTGGATATTTTATTCGAGATCACCCTTTTGGGCTTATGCCCGGAAATTTGTACATTGATATTCGCATAAGTCCACCAAGAAACCAACCACTACCAAGGCATCCTGCTAGAGGTGAAAGGGGCTATGCTTTAAACAATCACAAGTAAAACATATCCTGAACGTTTGTACAAAGCGGTCACTGGAGGTGCACATTACTTATTCACTCAAAAAAAAGGTTGAAGAATCTGAAGATCATCATCACCAAAATTCAAAATAGTACTTAAATGAGAAGAGGAATAATCAGAAAAATCATGGCGAATATCCCCTAAAGCTGTCCAGTAAGGGCCCATTGTTTCGGCAAAATCCGCAATAAAATCATCTAGTGAAGATTGTGATAAAAAATCGTCGGAGGCAGCATGGTAAAAGGCGTCCAAGGTAGCCTGGTCATAGGACAGATTCGGAAATGACGGCAAATTCACTTCAGCCAGAGAAGTCCCGTTTTCTATAAGATTCACGGTAGGTAGAGGGATCTCAGGTGCAATCTCTTCTGCCGACATAAGGAGTCTTAAAAAACTTTCGGGAGCAGGTTCTGGAAGATTCATAGCAGTCGGAATAACATCAGGCACGTTATTTTCTGCCGACAAAGGGAACCTCAAGGAACCTCCAGGAGGAGCAAAGGAGCATAACGGGTTAGCGCAGGAAGATCCCCTTTCTAACCAAGCCTCTAATGCCGTCACCCGTGCTTGTAACTCTTTCCCCTTCTGTTCAACAGAAGCAAGGAGAGTAGTACAGCCTCTAATGGGATTCTCTATTCTTGTCGTGGCTTCAAGAAAATATGAACTAAGAGTCTCAAGACGTTGATCTTCGGGAACATCTCGCAAAAAAGATGCAATGTTCCTCACTCCGAAAACAGTGAAGATTGTGTGATAATCCTGACGATCAATCACATTTCAAAAAAATTTGGCATATTCCCAAGATAGAGGACATCTCTTACGGCTATAAGCGCAAGCCACACATGGAGGACCTGCAAAACGGTGAGTATTCGACATTATTTCGGTTTATTTTTGCAAGAGAAACTGTAAAAATGGCGTTAGAATAAATGGATGGTGTTGAAAAAGATAGATTGGGTTTGAGGAAGATGAAGAGGGAGAAGAGATAAGAGCATGAAAAGGGGGAAGGGAGATCCGACAGGGAGAATCTCGAGGGAGCACCTTTCGGCGAAAGAAAAAGGGTGCCACATCTCGAGGAGTCCACCCCTCTAAGCGACCCGACCTATGCCTAACAAGCGTAGGTCATGTTTGTATATAATTTTTGTTTATTTTCTGGAGTTTTGGGAGGATCGTCACACGTTGAAAAAGTTCAGGGAGTAAAACGCAAAAACAACAAACTTAGAGGTACTAGAGTGAATGGACGAAAACCCAAAAAAATCAAACTTTCAAAACAATTTGGAGTCCACTGCCGTAGGTCTGATCGATCAGAGGTGATTTTTCTAAATAAAAAAAAAAAAGTGCTCACTCCTAGCTTTGAAAAACTCCATTTTTCTTTTTATTTTGTTTCTTTTTGGGTTGTTGTATTATTTTAGCATAACTACTTGTGATGGCTTGAGCTTTTATTTTTCATGTTATGTTGGACTAATGCTAACCCGTTTTTCTTAGATTTTTTTTATATATCGTAGTTTTAAAATTAATCCTAGCTTCTTTTTGGAGAAATTGGAAAGCAATTTTTCAAAAATTCGCCCACTTTTCGTCGTCTTCAAAAGCAATGAGGACAATGCCAACTTTAAGTTGGGGGGTGAGCACTTTCAAATCTCAAAATTCTCAAGCATGCTTTCTTTCATGTTAATTTTCTCCATGCTAGGATCGATTTCACCATCTTGTTGAAGTTTGAAATATGATGATCATTTTTTTTAGAATTGTCTTTGAATTGATGGTTTTTGGCATGAAATTCTTGATTCGGATAAGTAGTTGAGTGATAATCTCCATGGCATTGCTTCATTTAGATTCTAGAGCCTTGTAGTTTCCTATGAATATGCATAATGTTGTGGCTTGTTTTAGTCTTTGGTATCACATTGAGTGATTTTCATCTTGTGTAGAGAGAAGTAATGTTCAAATGCAATAAAAGCTCTTTTGAAAAGATCATCCTTAGAGGGGACACATGCATGGCACTTAAAAATTTTTTTAAAAACTTGGATGACTTTTAAACTTAATATTGACTTTAAGCTTCACTTGACTAAATTCATAAGTCATTTTGTCTAATATTAAGGATACGCAAAGGTTATAATATGGAAAAATGGTGAATAGCTTCCTTTCTGGATTTAGAAAAAAGAAGAAGCTATGAATGCAAAATCACAAAGTGAGACCACTGCCCTCCATAGAGATGCAAACCACGTTGAACTAATTTAGCAAAAATTCCAAGAAAAGATAAAGAAAAGTGCTTAAAATTGACAAAGTTCTTGAGCTTTTGTTTTTGAAAGATTTCTCTCTTCCACTATTGATGAATAGAACTATTTACGATTACGAATGATTGTGTCAAAGATCCATATGCATATTGTGTTCAAATGGAAAAGTGGAGCTAGTTTCTATAGGAGATTGTAAGCAATGGAGATCGTCACTCAAATGCTAACATTCTGAAAATTGTAATAGTAATGCCAAACTCTTGAATCAATTCGTGAAAATGCTTCAATTCTACTACTTAGAGTTCAAACTTCGGATGTTTGTGGGTATCATCACTCTAAACTCTCACGAGACACAACTCGTCTTCTAGGGGAACTTAGGAGTTCAAAGGCTTAATGCATGTGCTAAATGCATTTTCTAATATTATACATAGCTATCTTTATTTTGCTTGCTAAGGGACTAGCAAGAGATAAGTCGGGGGGAGTTGATAAACGCTTAATATTTTCATTCATACGCTCATTTTCGGAGTTGTTTGACGCGTTTATTTCTCTAAAACTACTCGGTTTGCCAACTTATTTTGCGATTAGTCTCGTAACACTTTTGTATTTAATAATGCTTGGAGAGGCACATTTTGTGTTTATTTTGGTGTCTTTAGATTTCAAGAAATATTGTATTTAATACAATAGTGGAATTCTCCATGTGACCAAAGAGCATCCAAGAAAGTAGAATTTTCCATGTGATTAAAGAGCATCCAAGAAAGTGAAACTCTCCATGTCCATGTGAATAAACAAAGAAAGTAGAATTCTCCATGTGATCAAAGAGCATCGAAGAAAGTGGAATTCTGCACCAAAAATAAAAAAAATAAAAATAAAAAGCATTGTTTATTTTTTAGCATCCAACACAACACTCCTATTTATAATATTCATTGTTGTTTTGTAGAGAGCACATTTATTACTTCTCATTTCTTAATTTATAGAGAGCTTGTAATAGTTTTTTCTAGAGAGAGAAATGGAGTTCACTTTTATAATTCTTGTCTCTACATTTATTATGGAGTAAATTTCTTTGCTAAGGCTAAAAGATGAAATTTGCAATGCATTAATTATGGAAGTTCAATTCTCATTCCATTGTTAGTATTGTTAAATACTTTTTGAATCCTTCATCTTCTCCATTTTTTCAACCATTCATAAGCTAGTAAGATAATTTTCTTATGATGATTTGACTTTGTATGCCTTGTATACATAGATCTGAAGCATCAATGAGGAGATGATACACTTGTGTATTTCTTACTAGCCTATGTCCATTCTTTCTTTGAATGTGATACTTTTCATTGCCAAGCATGATTAGTTTTTGAATATTCATGGAAACACCATAAATTTGAGATTTTAATCTTTTAATACTTTAATGGTATGTTGAGTGCTTTCTACACTTTATGTGATTTTAAGACTCATCATCTTCTTATTTAAAGTATTGCCAAAGAGGATCTTTTAAATTTATGTCATAAACAATTTCATTAATCATTTTAAGGATTCAATTTGTATTTATCAAATAAGTCTATATAGGACGGTTTGACCTCCACCTAGACCTCCCAATCAAATAAGTCTATATATGACGGTTTGACCTCCACCTATGATTTATCGAGCTAAACTCCTTGTAGTTGGCCATTTTCATAATCAAGTCATTTGCCTAGGGGAAACTAACAATGAGTTCTTAAATGCCTAGTTTAAATTTATGCATTTTCTTTTTGTGTAATTCAAGTTTGAATCTTGGTTGATATTATATGGAAATGGGTTGCACTTGCTTCACACCCTTTGTCACAAGATAAAAATGAGAGATACACTTGTGTTGATATTTGCTTACACTCTTTCTTTATATGGCATTTATATGGGAATGGGTTGCTTTTGCTCCACACCTTTTTGCTTAGAAATGGGTAAAATATTCAACACTTAGGAATTGCATTGAGAACTTTGAATGAGGTTGATTTTACTTAACTTTGCAAAACAAACGAATTCTATAATGCCTTAGCCTTTTCTCATCTATTGTTACATCATTTTAATTTTTCTTGCAAGACTTTAAAATCAATCATTAAAATCAACCAATTAACTTCTCTTAACAAAACCTTGGACTCGTAATCACCACATCGTCTTTCCAACTATCCTTGTGATTCGACACTTGGACTTACCAAGTATTATAACTTGACAACCTGCACTTGGGTACCTAAGCACGGAAATATTTTCGGCGCATCATTTATGATATTTTATGGTTTTTTTCTTTCTTTTCCTTAAAGTTTAGGTGAAAAATGTTGTTCAGTTAGCAAACAAAATTAAGTTTCATAGAAGAGCAAAATTTCAATGAAAAAATAGTCAATAACGTTATGAAGATGGTAAATAAAATAAAGAAAAAAGAAGATGTCCTTGAGTTTCATGTTAAGCCCACCAAAAGTAAAAAAAAACAAGCCCTTAAATTAAGCAGGTCAAATACCAAAAAAAAATAAATTATAAATTCTTAATTACATTATTTTTATAACTTGAGTGCATATAAAACCCCCCTCTAAGCCTCTACACCACTAATTCTATCATCACACTTTCATTCATATCCTCTCTCATTAATTTAATTGCCACCTTTACTCCATTTTTACTCCATTTGTCTCAATTACCAAATACTTAAACCAACACCACCATTATTTGTTTAATTGCTCAATATTTAATTAAGATCATCATTGATTATGAGATCTCTAAACATTGTTTTAGTTATTATTATATCATTAGTTATTTTGTCAAGCATTGAACCCAATGAAGCTACGACAATCCTCGGAATAGAAATGAAGAGAAATAATATGGTGATGCAATCTCTACAGAAGCGTCCTAGAACCCCATCTGGAAATGGGTGCACTAGGACTCCAAAAGTCGATGGTAAAAAGTGCATTGGTCCACCACATTAGAAATGAATACTCTTAACTAGAAATGAATACCAATTTAATAAATTTGTTTAGTTACTGAATAAATAATTAGAAGAGGATCAAATGAAACTCTTCGGGGGTGTCCTTTTAATTTATTTATTTGTTTTTGTCATTATTAATGTTTTATTTATTTCCGCATAAAAGTGTGCCTTTATTAAATGTAATAGTGTGACAATTACTGTAAAAGAATAAAAAATCAATTGTTGATTAGGTATCTTAATTTATATGTTCATAACATTCAGTGCATGTTAGTATGTTTTCGATTTTACATGTGGCTAACGCCCTAACCCACCCATTATTAATACATATATTCCTAAATCTATATAAAAAATTATATACTCGCTAATTTTTTCAATACTTGAAACTATAAGTGAGATATATGAAACGACACTCGTATTAAATATTGTACGTACTATTGTAAAAAGAACCAATTTACTCAAGCTCTAATTGTTATCCTTTGGGTGGAAACTTCACGCGCCGAAAATACTTCCGTGCTTAGGTACCCAAGTGCAGGTTGTCAAGTTATAATACTTGGTAAGTCCAAGTGTCGAACCACAAGGATAGTCGGAAAGACGATGTAGTGATTACGAGTCCAAGGCTTCGTTTAAGAGAATATGATTGGTTGATTTTAGTTGTTGATTTTAAAGTCTTGCAATAAAAATTAAAATGATGTAATAATAGATGAGAAAAGGCTAAGGCATTATAGAATTCATTTGTTTTGCAAAGTTAAGTAAAATCAATCTCATTCAAAGTTCTCAATGCAATTCCTAAGTGTTGAATATTTTACCCATTTCTAAGCAAAAGGGTATGGAGCAAAAGCAACCCATTCCCATATAAATGCCATATAAAGAAAGGGTGTAAGCAAATATCAACACAAGTGTATCTCTCATTTTTATCTTGTGACAAAGGGTGTGAAGCAAGTGCAACCCATTCCCATATAATATCAACCAAGATTCAAACTTAAAATACACAAAAAGAAAAAGGCATAAATTTAAACTAGGCATTTAAGAACTCATTGTTAGTTTCCCCTAGGCAAATGACTTGATTATGAAAATGGCCAACTACAAGGAGTTTAGCTCAATAAATCATAACATTTCATTTGTCTAAGATTGGGAGGTCTAGGTGGAGGTCAAACCGTCCTATATAGACTTATTTGATAAATACAAATTGAATCCTTAAAATGATTAATGAAGTTGTTTATGACATAAATTTAAAAGATCTTCTTTGGCAATACTTTAACTAAGAAGATGATGAGTCTTAAAATCACATAAAGTGTAGAAAGCACTCAACATATCATTAAAGTATTTAGAGATTAAAATCTCAAATTTATGGTGTTTCTATGAATATTCAAAGACTAATCATGCTTGGCAATAAAAAGTATCTCATTCAAAGAAAGAATGAATATAGGCTAGTAAGAAATACACAAGTGTATCATTTTCTCATTAATGCTTGAGATCTATGTATACAAGGCATACAAAGTCAAATCATCATATGAAAATTATCTTACTAGCTTATGAATGGTTGAAAAAATGGAGAAGATGAAGGATTCAAAAAGTATTTAACAATACTAACAATGGAATGAGAATTGAACTTACATAATTAATGCATTGCAAACTTCATCTTTTAGCCTTAGCAAAGAAATTTACTCCATAATAAATGTAGAGACAAGAATTATAAAAGTGAACTCCATTTCTCTCTCTAGAAAATAAAACTATTACAAGCTCTCTATAAATTGAGAAATGAGAAGTAATAAAAGTACCTCTCTCCAAAACAACAATGAAGACTATAAATAGGAGAGATGTGTTGGATGCTAAAATAATAAACAATGCTTTTTATTTTTGGTGGAGAATTCCACTATCTTGGATGCTCTTTTTTCACATGGACAATTCCACTTTCTTTCTTTAATCACATGGACATGGAGACTTCCACTTTCTTGGATGCTCTTTAATCACATGGAGCTTTCACTTTCTTGAATTCTTTTTGTCCATGGAAAATTCCACTATTGTATTAAATACAATGTTTCTTGAAATCTAAAGACACCAAAGTAAACACAAAATGTGCCTTTCCAAGCATTGTTAAATACAAAAGTGCTATGAGACTAATCGCGGAATAAGTTGGCAAACCGAGTAGTTTTAGAGAAATAAACGCGTCAAACAACTCCGAAAATGAGCGTATGAATGACAATATTAAGCGTTTATCAAAACTCCTTTGAATTTCATTTGTGAAACAAATAAATTAAGTTTGGACACATTTTAGAGAGCCTGGCTTGAACTCAACACCTTTCAACTCGTTTGGACACAATCATTTGTGAAACAAATAAATTAAGCTTGAACCCATTTAGTTCAAGTTTTTTATTTGTTCATGGATCTCAAAATAGTAAATTTTTTACATGTAAAGTTTGAGCATCTTAACTTAAGATTCAATTTCTTAACGTTGTTACTGTGAATTACTAATATAAGATTACAAAAATGAACTAAAACTTGAACAAGAAAACTTATTGTTAAATATTTTTTTCTATTAATTGCCACATAACCTTTTCAATTTAAAATGAAAATAGGTCAGGTTAGTGAAAGTATGTGCATTTCAAGTTCGGAAAATCCTTTTGTTATAAAAGTAGATTGACCTAAATTTTCAAAGTGGTGTTTTTATAGAATTTTTAAAGTCTTTTTTCAATTACATATATTCGGGGTACAATTCAAGAGTTTGAAAAGAGATTTGAATTTTCAATTAGATCTAAAGTACAACTGACTTAGAAAATAGATTTGCATCATTTCCATCGTACCATGGTTTGAACTATTTAATTTTATCCACCCTTAATTAGAGATCTATTTTAGTATTATAATTCGCCCTAATCAAATTCATGGCTTTTTTCCTACCCACATATGATTGAATTAACATTAAGAGCTCGTTTGGTTCGAGTTTTAGGAATGGAATGAGTATACTTGATTCCTGGAAAGTTTTTTTCCTGGCATCTACGATGTCATGCCGATGTTTGGTTCAACCGGGAATAGGAAAGGAATAAAGTATCAATTATAAAAATACCCTTATTTTTATAGGATGAAAATGCATCTCCTACTAATTTTTCAAAATAGACAATTACTATAATAAATTACAAAAATTACACATGCCTATCTAATAACTATCCTACAAAAATTACAATTTTTGTAATTAAAAAAAAATTACAATAGGAAAAAATGAAAGAAAAAAGTTCCAAAATATTTTTTTTTTCATTTTTTTGCGGTAGCGTAACTAAAAAAAAAGTTCCAAACAATATTTTCATACACGGATGGAAAATGAATTATTTATTCATAAGGAAGAGAGTTATTTTAGTCCTAACATGAAAAATAAAAAAAGATGCCCATTGGTAATGGCTTATTCCTTATGATTTAAATGGGAGAACTTGGGGGGGAAAGGATTGTTCCTAGAATCATTTATTCCAGATTTAAAACTTGAACCAAATGTGGGAATCGTTTAGGAATGGAATTTAGCATTCCCGGAATAGTTTAAATTTTGAACCAAACGAGCCATAAGGGTAAAAAAATAGTCTAATGACTGATATCTCCTTTGCACCATTATCGACCAATATAAACCACTCGTTGAAAGAATTTGAAAATTGAATAATGGTTGAAAGAAAATAGTCTTGTTTTGTATATGTACATTAAGTGTTTCCCGAACAAGACACTATGTTTAAAAAAATTGATAATTAAAAATAAGTGTAGCACGTAAAATGGCATGACAAATAATAAGGGTAAAATTAGAATCTAATTAAAGCAGAGAAAAATTATTCGTAATAAAAACAGCATTACTTTATGGTTATAAAATAAAATTGCTAACTAACGTATATATTAGCTAATACATATCTTACAACATTAAATGCAAAAACATATACTAAATTGCCTAACGTAGTTGCCCAAAATGTTTGTTCATATGAGTTTTTAATTCAAAAGCATATAAAGAAAATCACGCTACAAAATAAGTTAAATTGGATCAACGCGACTATTCTTTGTCTTGCTTTATAGACATTGATTAGTAAATTTCAAATATGTAAAATTTATTAAAATTTGATTTTTTCAATTAAAAGTTAAGATACTTTAATCTTTTTTTTTTTAAAAGGTTGATGAGTGAGAAAGTGTGTAAAAGAGTAGAGATTTGGGTGTATGTTTTATGTGTGAATGGAAATGCTATTGATTTGCTGTTTCAATAAGAGTGGAAACCACATTTAAATGCTAAGATTGATTTTGTGCCATTAGATGTCATGTGCGCCTTTAGATCAATTGCAGTAGACTTTAAAAGGTTAAAAGATAGTTAGACTTTGTGTTTTATGAGACTAGATATACTCAACTCGAACTTGTACCGTGCTTTAATTGTGGATCTTGTACTGAAAAATGGGTCTCAAAACCAACTGTATATTTTGAGATGTTAAAAACTTGAATGCTCACTATACATTATATTCATAAGCTCGAACTTGGTCCGTCAAGTCCAAACCCAGCTTGATGTGTTGTAGTTTTGTGATATTATACGCGAGAACTATTATTATATTGGTCGGTTGGGTCAAATGGGTTAATTTACCCGAACTTGCACTATACTAGAATCAGTGCTTTGTGACTGCCAAAAATAGTTATAAAGGCCGTTTATGACTATTCTAGACTGTCATGATTAATACTGTGACAAAACATTTGTGAAAGTCAAAAACTGTCATAATCAGGCTTTGTGACTGTTTTGCCACGACCAATAACCTTCACAACATTCGTCATTATGATAGCTAAAACCAATCACAATTTTGTAAATTGTGACTATTTCAAACTATCATAAATTGGTGGTTGAACAGTGATAATTTTACAAACTTATGGCTATTTCCATATGTTATAAAGTCACGGCTAAACAATGGTAATTTTCCAAACTTGTGATTATTGGCAACAATCATAAGTTAGTGGATGAGCTATGGTACTTTTAAAAACTTGTGACTTAAATATTATGACAGTTGTTTGTCAGTGAAAAACAACGGAATTATTTTTAAAAAATACTGTAAATGTAAATATCATTTAGAAATATAAATAAAAATATTGATCTAAACCATTGATCAAAAATAAAAATACATGATATCACATAAGAATATAAATACTGAGATAAACCACATAACCAAAATCTCATGAACTGAACATATCAAAAATAAAAATACTATAAGTATCATTTCAGAAGATCTTCAACTAGTAAAAATGAAATATGATGAATTAAGAAATTCATATCCAAGGTCGACGATTACTGATCTACAAAGTACATGCTATGAAGTATTAAAAGATCAAAGATCTAAACTTAGATGTTTTAGTGGGGAAATTGAAGAGCGAATTAGTATCTCTATTTCAAGAGAAAATATAGACTGATAGGCGGGGAAAATGATTAATAAAAATGCCCAAATCAGTGTGGTATGAATCTGCCTTCGCTTCGAGAGAAAAAATATTGATACAAAATGCGGAGAGAGAAACAAGAGTGAGGTGAAATAAGAGGTAAACGGACATAATGGGAACGGGGGTTCTATTATCGGACTGAAGAGCAGAGAGATCTAAGAGTGATACAAAACAATGAGGTGATACAAGATCGAAGTAATTGGAGAGAATGGGAGTGAGAGATATGTTTTTGGAGTGGTGATACAAGAGTGGCACTATTTTCGGATTGAAGAGCTGAGAGATCTAAGAGTTTGATACAAGAATGATGAAAGAGTTATCTAGGGTTTGTGGGAAATGAATTTATATGTGGAATGTTAAGCTTAAACTTATCACTACTTTAAGTAGTCATAATTCTGGGACATGAATTGGGTACATTTTTGGCTGTCGACGACGACGATGACGACGATGACAACAACGACGATGATGATGATAATGATAATAATGATAATAATAATAATAATAATAATAATAATAATAATAATAATAATAATAATAATAATAATAATAATAATGATAATAATAATGATAATAATAATGATAATAATAATAATAATAATAATAATAATAATAATAATAATAATAATAATAATAATAATAATATAACTTATCATTTTCACTAGAATTGATAAATCAATGATAACAAAAATTACTACAGTTACAAAATATCACTATTATATATATTTGAGCTTTGTGACTGTCAATGACAATCATAAACGTTATGACTACTAACGGCTGTCACAAAACTTGGGCAATTAATAATAATAAAATGATGTTTTTAGTATAGTTTACTATGGCACTTCAAATCTTGTTATGGGGTTTAGATTCCCAGGACCCAGTTGGTCACGGATGCCATCAGTACTCACAATGGCAGTTTATGCGAGACGATATAGATCCTGTTGCTTATATTAGAGAGGGCTAGCAAGCCTTTTAAAAGGGTGTTACAAAACAGGAAAGGGAGGAAGTGGACTAGACTATACATCATTCTGATAATGAGTATAATCAACCACTGTTTCATCACAATAACAATTAATGTCCCCCAACCATTGCATTTAATGCGCTGCAAAGGAGGCCAGACATATTTAAATGAAAAGCATGGTTTAAACATCTATGGCATAGAAGTTTAGGTCAAGTAAACCCTAGTTTTACAGGAGGAGACAAAGCTCAAAACTCTATATAATTAGAGGGCATTTACTCCTTCTATAAAAAAGATTATAAAAGAAATAAGAGATATCATAACTCAAGAATATTTAATAAATTCTCTTATGAGGAATATTACAACCGTGTATAGATTAGTTAAGTGATTGTATGCCAACATTTTTAACACTGTTCTTACATAAAAAGGTCCCTTGAAAGCCTAGAGCTCGTTCAACAATGGTGGAATAAGATCTTTAATAGGGCTGAACCACCTTTATATTTTATCATTATTATCATTTATATATCGCCAAGGTCATCCTCAAAACATAATAATCATTACAATATAAGACATTTTCTACCTAAACTAACACTATGATTGGTTAAATAAACAAGATTTACACACCATCAAACATCTCCATCCGCCAACATACACAAAATGGTATGTGATCGAACAGGCATGGAAAGCCATAAATCTGCAATGAATTGAAACCACAATTCCATCTTTGAAGATCTAATAGATAGGAATTTCCTCTTCAACTTCAAAGACGAAATCAATTTAGTTCAGCAATATGAATAAAACAAACACTACACCAAAATACCCGAACTGTCACGGTTTCAAACCGTGACAAAGGGCACTTGTTACGGTTTAAAACATGACAATTAGAGCGGTCACAAAAAAATCGGTTTGAAACCATTACAACAACCAATTGTCACAGTTTTCTAAGGGGATCTGGTGCACGGTGTGAGGGTGGGGGTGAGAACTTGAGAGGCTAGGGCTACCTTCACTTAGCAACCATGAATCTGAAATAAAGGAGATTCGTTTGAGATTTTGTGGGGAAGATAGGGTTTACGATTAAGATTTCGTGCAGAGGCTACATGGAGGAGATGAGGTGTGAAGAAATGAGAGGAGACGAAGTGTGAGGGTGGGTTTAGGGGTTCGAAAAAGGGGCAGAGATGGGAGAGCGAAAATAAGAAAAAGGAAGAAAGGGGATATCGTGAAAATTAGAAGAGGGGAGGGGAGCGAGAATGAAAATTACAAAGGGGGAGAGTGAAAATTTTATCCCGCTCAGATTTTGGTGCCCTAATTTATAAATTGTTTCGGTTTAAAACCACTACAATTGTACAGTTAACATTGTCACGGTCCGAAACCATTACAATGTTATAAAATGAGTGTAATAAGTTAACAAGCAGTGCCATTTTTCACTTGTTTCGGTTCAGAACCGTTACAATTTCTTTTGACGGTTCAAAACCGTGACAAAGGCTCCGCGCATTTTAGTGTCATTTTGCCAAATTTGGTGCAGTGAAAAGCAATGGTAATGCAACCTAATTTAGTTTAACAGTTGTCCATTTATTAACAGCTAAACAAAGAACAAAAAAAATTGTATAAAAAGGAAATATCTACTTAAAATTATAAACTTCAAAAAGAAAAAATGCAAAAGTACGTTTGCAGTTTTTTCGCGAAAGCAAGAAAAAATAGCACATATAAAAGACATAAGCAACACTAAATTAAGTTCCAACAATATGAAGATTGTGATGCCCCGAATCCCGTTATGAGATTTTTACCTCCGAGGCCTAGTTAATCACGGATGCCGTGCGCGACGGCGGGTTTAAAACCCAAAAATCTTGACTTTAAGAAATCCCGTTTCAAAAAATTTCAGTATGTGGAGTTTATTTGTATAACAAACCACCCTGTTAAAAATCAAAACCATTCACATACCAGTTCAAATTAAAACCACTCCACATATAGAATCCACTTAACAAGTTTACATCGAAGGTGGTTTACATATCAAAACTGAATTTAAAACTTATACAAAAGACCCCTTACAAAATAACAAAATCAATCATTTTATTCAACAAGGTCCTTTTCATAAAGGACCTAAAAAATAGTATGTGGATATTAGATGCCTCTAGACTCGTAGATCACGCGCCATTCCCCGATGCTGAACCTGTAAAACTGCTTAAAAAACGGGATGAGCCAAATCCGAGCTCAGTGGGAACTATATAGGTTTCATATAAAAAATAAGTTTTTTACATTAATGTAATAGTTTGAAAAATCATGCGGTGCAATGCAATTGACACATACGTGCATGTAAACCCTACTAGCAATCCTCTCCCAGCCATCGGAAGCTAACTATCCGATCAACCTATTTCATCCCTAGACTTCCCATGGAATACCCTAAGTCAAATCTCGCAACACTAAGGAATCGTTGATATAAAGCTACTTCAACACAAACTCTAGCTTCCCAAGGTTCAACATGCTACGTAGATTTTCTCTCAAGTGCAATTCAATGCAATACTATGCTATCCAGTACTTATATCGTAAGTTGTGACTATCAGCCGAGTATCCATTGTTTTTTCTTTAATTAGTACGTTATGGATTCCATATTTGGCCATCTACAAGGCTTTATCACTGGCTCATCCTCACAACCAAGCCACGTTCTCACTCTCTATACCATATTTATAAAGGCCATTAGGTAATAATACTTTCCACTTTATGTGTTAGTACATTATAGATAACCAAATGGTTCTTTATGTATATTATGATGCACTTGATGGCATCTGCATTCATCAGTGTCATTCATATCACATTTAAGGCAATATATCATATATACATACACAACAAGATAAGGTGTGATATGATAATAATAAACACAATCAACATTATCACCATCATCAATATCAACATTACATAAGTCCTCGTATCATATCTCTAGCATAATGTCTCATTGGTTCCTAAAGGACCCCAAGCTCTAAACGAATCATGTTTCTTCCAAGTGAGCGAACTGCCTAGGGACTTGGTCTTAGCTTGTAATTCATTTGGAGTTAAACCCAAGACATTTTTTCGGGGACTACGTTCCAAATGGTTAACAAGTAGAACACCCGTACAAGCAAGTTCCTCTAAGGATAAAACTACCTTAGGATCTTTCACCTAAGTGTAGGGCTACTACTTCCCGGAACACACAATCCCGTTGATAGAGCCACACGAACTAATCCGCAAGCCAGGGAAGCTGCTAAATACAGGACTACGAACACTCATCCGTGACAAGGCAATATGCATTGATACGATAATTTAAACAGGCTGCTACCACCATGTTGTACTGGGTAGCCCTTTCCTTGTCTGTTTTGGGTGGCTCCACTCCAGCTATAATTAGTACCGGTATTCCCGGCCTGGTATTTATATCCTGGTACCCCTGGCCTTAATATGTTGCACATGTATACGTATATAATGGAATTTATATCCCGTTACCTCCGGCCTAGCATTTATAGCCCGGTGCCCCCGACCTTATTATTATGAAACTGCAATGTATCAAAAATGCACTGAAAGGCCAACACAATCCATCACACACATGGCTAATCACATATGTTGATCGGATTTCAACCCTAAAGAGGAGTCAAGCCTGGATAGAACCCGTTTTATACTTTGTTTTGGGGATTACATCTTTGTTTCAATTTGAATGTTGTAGAATGATAAATGAAAGCTAATATACACATTAATACACCAATAATAAGAATTATAATACATCTTTGGCTTCATTTTGGAGTGAAATTTCATCACCAACTTTGTTTTGAACTTCTTTTTTCTCCACCATCGCATGAATATTGCTTCTTATTTATCATAATCCAAGCTTCAAACTTCCCACCAATAATGTTTGTGCTTCGATTTGATTGTGATTTCTTGATTTTGAGAGCTCAAATGATAAAGAAGTGAGTCTCTTTTTTCTCTATCTTTTTACTTGAAGCAATGCAATGTAATTGTGAATGGGGGAAAATGAGAGATATAGATTTAATTATTTGGGTTAATGTTTGATTAGTTTATTAAAATATGAATAAATAGATAGGTTAATGTTTTAAGCATTGAATAAATAAGTTAAATAATGGTTAAGTGATAGGGTGTTTGTGACAAAAAAGTGGAGTGTTGAAAAATAAGTTTTATTAAATTAGAGATGGTGGTGTTTGTGACAAAATTGAGGGGTGTAAATAAAAGCACCCTTCTTTATATGGCATTTATATGGGAATGGGTTGCTTTTGCTCCACACCCTTTTGCTTAGAAATGGGTAAAATATTCAACACTTAGGAATTGCATTGAGAACCTTGAATGAGGTTGATTTTACTTAACTTTACAAAAAAAATGAATTCTATAATGCCTTAGCCTTTTCTCATATATTATTACATCATTTTAATTTTTATTGCAAGACTTTAAAATAAATCATTAAAATCAACCAATTAAATTCTCTTAACAAGACCTTGGACTCGTAATCACCGCATCGTCTTTCCGACTATCCTTGTGGTTCAACACTTGGACTTACCAAGTATTATAACTTGACAACCTGCACTTGGGTACCTAAGCACGGAAGTATTTTCGGCGCGTCACATTCTTAATCAATAGTTAAAGGATTTTTAGACTTTCGCCCTTACTATAATATCAAATTTGGATTTGATTCTACTGTTTTAATCGACTTCGCCCCTGCATGAGGAATATCTCAAAGGATTACGTAAAAACAAGGAGTAAAGGTCCATTTATTTTGATCATCTAAAGTCTAAAGGGCTAAAATTCAGACTTTAGAAATGAGTTAACGTGTTTGTTTGGTTAAAAATTCATAAATAACCTCTTGTACGCCTTAGAGTAACTTAGAGGTTCTACTACCTCTTTAATGTGATTAATGAAGCCTTAATGGTAGCATAATACATTTTTTACCCTCAACATAATGCTTTTCTTTATTTATTATTAATTTTTTTTTGATAGGAAACAAAATTGATAAATATTAAAAAGCAAACAAAGTACAAGGCAAACAATGCCAAAATGACAGAGGATAAGGCATCTACGTACAGAGATTTACAGAATCTGCAGCATTAGAAGACCTAGCCTGAGCAAAACACTAGAAAACACCGAAGAAGGAAATCCAACAGAAGGTACAAACTTCTAAACCACTGCTCAGCCAACAAGCCAGCACTACCCAAATTATATAGCATCAACTCCGAACTATCCAGAACATGGAAGCTGCGGCCCACAACACGCTCAGAACTATCCCTCAACCTAACGTTTTTCAGTGTCTGCTCAGATATTGCATTCGCATACAAAATATATATATCAGATTCAAATTTTAGACTTACAGATTTAGTCTTTAGACTTCAGACTAAGAGAAGAAACAAAAGCCACCTAAGTCAAATGGACTTTGATGTGCAAACAACAGTTTTAAAGGTTAGTATATAGTAAAACTAACAGCGGCTGATCGAAGATTTAGAATACGGGAGGGCAAAAACACAACATAAAAAATGTAACACTCTATAAATTTATTAAGAGGAACCACAGCCACTTAAATTTATTAAATATTTATAATATAAATAATAATGGGTATAACTATTAACACTTTAAAATAATTTTTAGAGATAAAAAAATTTATAACAAAAAAAAAACTGCATAGTTTTGTTTAAAGAGTGCCAACAACTATATTTATATAAAAAAATATTAATACTAATGGAGGTTTAAAATATCTCGGGGGGACCCGGGCCCCCCTCCCTCCGCCACTGAAAACTAAATACCCCCACCTCATATTGATAGTCTCACCTAGTTTTTAAGGAAACACTAATTTAAACTTAATCAATAGTCAAGAATCCATCTATTGTGATATTTGGAATTAATAATTATGTCCCAAAATTGAAATAGAATATCATTTTGAGATGCACCGAAAAGAGAAGTGGGACCATCAATTTAAGTCTGGAGGGAGTATTTCGTAAGTTTATAGCTTCCGGCAACCTTTCCATCTTCTTTATAGTTTATGCAAAGTAGTTATAGTCGCAAGAATATTGTAATCACCACCAACTTTGCATACAAATGACTTCCATCACTTAGTTCCAGCTTTATTAAATTTCCACAAGTCTGGAATGTTGTCCTTGATGATGTGTCATTCAAAGCCGCCGATGGAGAGCTAGGACTCGAAGTCATTGAAGCTAATTTGGAAGGGTAGATTTTGTTCTGCATATTTGTGCTCTGTCAATATTCTATCATTTAATCATAAGTATCAAGATTGCCATGATGGAATCCAAATGACAAATTATGGAAGAATTTTGAGATCAATATTATTCAAGTGCTAGTAGGAAAAGTATCAAGGCTATATATATAGACACTAGAACATGTAGCACACTCGATGCACGCACAATATATATTGTACCGACTATTTCTTAATAATTAAATTGTTCTAAAAATCTTTTTAGGCAATATAACCATGTTTGATCAAGTCGTTAAGTTTCATTTTGTTAAAGTAGAGGTCACAGGTCCAGATTCCATTAAAATTATTGTTTATCTTTCTAAATTAAGGAAGGTTAATGTCATAATTTCTTGTAAATATCAAAAGTGCCCCTCTCACTTAATAATATAGAGAGACTCAATTCTCAACCTAAGCATGCTAACAAAATTGTCGATCTCATGTACCCACTCCAGTTCTTTCTTGCTCGAACCTTGTTTAATATTATAGATTCTAAGAGCCTGTCTGATTGAAAAGGTAGAAAATGATTGAGAAATAATAACTTTTTGTGAAGTAAGATGGAAAACGTGATGAGTGATTTGGTTTCTCCATCTTTTCCTTATTTTAGTGGAGAATTTTTCTAACCCACTGGCCACCATCCAAAGAATAAATTCCATGGAAACCGAAAATATAATAGAATGTCTCACCAAACCACATGTCCCATTTTCTAAGTTTTCGTAAAAATAAGTTGTTTTTTCTGTCATTTCCCAACTTTGCAATCGAACACAACCCACAGGAAATTCAAGATACACCCACAGCACAATGTGTCAACCAGGAATTGAAAATTTTGGTTCACTGTATATTTCAACCAGGTAGTATTGATATGGTGGCATCTATACAGTCATCAGGAGCTGATGCAGTAAAACAATTATTTAAAGAAAAAAGTAAAAGTGTCTTCACTAAAGAAGCACAATTCTAAAAACTTCTTGAGCAATGCAAATGAACAGCAAAAAAGTCCTCGTGACTATATAGTCTTCAATTCTTCATTGTCCTTTATTTTATTTTATTTTATTTTTTACATGTGCTGGTGAGCAGCAACACGTGTAAAAAAAAAAAAAAAAGATGGGTATGAAGTTAAGATTTTATTATTTGTCGCGTATGATTTATGGATATTATTTTAGTTATGGTACTGTTTTCAAAGTATAACATATATATGAGGGAAAGGTTTATTTTGTGTCATATTTATACTCACTTTGGGAATCTTTGTAATTACACAATTATCACAACGATTACCAATATAATTTCATATTCTGAAATTCTTCTTTGCGAAACCCAAATATATAAGTTTCCAATTTAGGCATCTACTTGCGAGCATCAAGGAAGGCTACCGGAAAAATTTAAGTACCTGCATGCATGACAACAGAGATCTACATCTCGTGCAATGTATTTCATGCATGAAAACAGCTTTGTTAAATTTCCACAACGCACCTGAATTATATGCAGGTCCAAACAAAGCATAATATGCCACATAATATGCCATCATTAGTACGTCTTTATCTACATCTCGTGCATTGTATCTTGTGTATCCGAGCCCAGTATAATCCCAAACCTACAAGGGAATATTGAGATATGAAAGTAACTATAAAATATAGTTCCCCGCGACATGTCCCCCACTTAATTCCATGACTAGATTACCCTGCACGTGCGATAATGTATTTGCAACTTGTACACATTTAATCTGAATAATTTGAAAATTATTTTAACTTGTATAGAAGCAAGGGTTCATGTCCTATTGCAAGCAATTTTTTTATGAACATGAAGATTGCAAGGGTACGTAAATAGGGATTTCGAAAAAATGACACAGCTTCATTAGACAGTTGAATTGGGTTTTTTTAAGCATTGACCACTGACCTTCTTGTTCCTAGCAGCCGGAAACAGTTGTGCCTATTGTATTTTGGATTTTCGAAAAAATGGCACAGCTTTATTAGACGGTTGAATTGGGTCTTTTTCAGCATTGACTACTGACCTTTTTCTTGTTCCTGGCAGCCGGATACAGTTGTCCCTATTGTATGTGGATTTTCTAACTTATCTTAAGAACATAGTGTCCGCGCCCTTGGCTTTGTCTCGCCTTCCTTTTTGGAAAGAAGATGCAATCGGATGATCAGACAAAAGTTGAAGCCAGCAATCGAACAAACAGCAGCAGAAGCACTTCATCCTCTATCCCAAGAAATCCTTAACGCAGACAAAAGAACGACTCAAAAGACGGGTGCTTGCTTTGTATAATAGTATAAATATTAGACAAAGGTAATATTATATATAGTTAATACTCTACATCTAACAATTTTTGTTCGGCATGGGTCAAAAATGCTTTGACTTTTTTGACCTGCTTGAAGGGCTATTTTGACTTTTGATTAGTTGGGTTTAAGTAGAAACACAAGGCCATTTTCCTTTCTGTGCCTTTTTCTTTACGTTATATGTCCAAAGATTGAATTCTTTTAGTTGAAATTTTGTTCTCGATCATGGAACTTGTGTAATTTTTCAAAGCTTTATCCGCAATACTAGTAAGCAAATGAATATACATCCGAGTAATTTTAACGCTTATTTTGGATGCACTACATGTATAAAATCTTATTTACAAAAGATAATTATATAGTTTATTAAGTATAATTACACAGACATGTACGTACAAGCATTTTAGTAAAATACAACAAATAAAAAAAAATCATAAATACACACATTTTAATTGTCTTAAATGGTTGTTATCTTTCATGTACCTTCATACAAATACAAATTTACATGATTTATTGTCAAGAGCTACAGCGTACATCCATAGACTCTCTCTCTCTCTATATATATATATATTTACATATACATATTGAGTGAGTGCATTAATTTAGTGGTAAAGGCACCCAACCGGATTCGAGAGATCTTGGATTCAAGTCTCAGCCAGAGCGGGAAGAGTTTCTTAGTTATATGTTCACTTATTTGTAGCAAAGGAAAGAGTTCATTTTTGGAAAATAAGTTAAATCAAGATGAGCATTGGCAAGCTCTTAATCGAGGCAAGCTCATTAACATGTCAAGTTTCAAAACGTATCCTAGGCTTAGTCTTTTTCTTTTATTTTTTTCAAAAGGGAAGGTCTAAATCTCTTTCTGTTACTATAAAATCCCTCCGCTTCAAATGAGATTCAAACTCAAAATAAACTTCTAGTTAAATGTTCGCAAGTTGAGATCGAGTTTCTTTGTTCTTTTTACGGCCGTATATAAACATAATGCAAGTGCTCTGTTGTGACGCCCCGAATCCCATTTTGAGACTTAGCCTCTGGGACCCAGTTAATCACGGTGCCGTACGCGACGGCGGGTTTAAAGTATATAATATAAAACTCATTTAACTATAAATTACATGTAAAGCCTCATGTTCATAAAAAATTGGCATGTGGAGTTCGTAAATTGAACAAATCCAAACCTGTAGATGGATAAAATAAATTGCATATCTATAAATCAAACTCCACATTTTAAGAAGTTCAATTGTAACCAAATAATAGATAACTATTGAATACAAATCCTCTAACGAGGTCCAAAATCGTGAGTAAAAATGTTTACAGCATTTATTCGTTAAAAAGAATTATAAGTTGATTACACAACGTGTACAAATATATGTTAAATACATAACACATGTTTATCTACAAATGACTACAAGTGTCCAAGGCTATCAGAGGTCTCTAGACTCCGTACTCGCATCGTCCCCAAAGGAGTACCTGCAAAGCTGGTTTAGAAAATGGGAGTGAGCCAAACACGGGCTCAGTGGGAACTATAAACATGCATCGTGCTGTATAAAATAATAATTAATATTAAGTGTCCATAAATGTACATGTAATACTAATCTCAAGATACTATAGGAGTTAAAATACATGAGATGCACATCGAATGGTCCCGTTCCCCAAATATCAAGCAAAACCATGCATACGGGAAATATAAGAAGCTTAACCAAAAGTACAATGTGTTGGCAATTATAAGGGCTCCAATTATGCTACGCTAGGTATGGTCTCATCTTATCACAAAGGCAACCGAAAAGGGCTCCAACCCTTTATATGCAATGGGCTCCAACCCATTGCGTTAGCGGCTACAACCACTAACAAGAGGCTACAACCTCATCTCATCAAGAGAGCTACAACTCTCATCTAGTACCGGTACTTCGGGCTCTAACCCGATAATCTATGCGGCTACAACCGCAAATGGGCTCCAACCCAATCAATAAGGAAGGCTACAACCCTCCGAGTAAGGCTACAACCTTACAATCACCACCTACGTAGATAATTGAGCCAAACTTGAAACCACGAAATAACAATAAAACATAAAAGAGCCAACACATCAATTAGTACTAAAACAATGTATCTCATTCATAAATCTTAAGAACGGAAATCTCATATAAATATATTATCTGTCTTGTCATATAATAATATCGTTGTTGTACTTAAGCCATGTTCGCCAAGTCCGTCAACTAGGTGCTTAATCAAGAAACTTATCAACTATATTCACCATTGGGAAGCTTTACAATGATTTACCAAGTCGGCGCCAAGCCAAATATAACTCATAATTTACAACACTTAGATTTTTATATAAAATTCCCCAAATGGTCTCTATACACAGTTTATTTAACAAAGCCTTATAAATCTGTCTAGCATAGTTACGGACTGGCAAGTTATTTCACAAATCTCACAATTAGTCAATCAATGGCTCAAGTACTGCAAAAACATCATATACATGTGTAATAACAACCAAAAGATGCTTTAAATCCAACCGTAAATCCATATGTATAAGTATCACAACTTATTATCCGCTATCATATCCGTATGTAAGGGTTTTATATAAATTTTCATCTATACCAACATATAATTGGGGGTTCATGTGGAATCATCAAATCAAACTTAAATAAGACATAAATTAACCAAAAATGTCAAAGAAAATCAACCCAATCCCATGAACAAGCCAAATTTCGAAATTATATGAAAAACCCCCAATTTCTAGTTCAATCAAAGCATGCAACATATAAATCTTTGGGAAAGAGTTTTTATACTATTGTTCCCACCTCATTTGACGACATTCCTCGAGTTAGAAGCGATGAATCCAAGCGTAAATGCGAATCCCCATGTTTCTCCAAAACCCTAGCTTTGGCAATTGAGGAAATGAGATGAAGGAGATGATGAATAGTAGTGTAGGAAAGGTGAGGATAATTATTGAATCTCAATCTAGGTTTATGATGTTGGGATCCCCATCAAATCCCCCAAAATCGCCCTCCTTTCTCACTCTAAAGCTTCTATGAGTGTATGTATGCAAATGAGGATTTTGGGGTGTAAAAATGGTGAAAATCGGGTAAAAATATCAACTACAGGGCTCCAAGATCGATCTTGGGGGTCCCAAGATCGATCTTGGGAGTTCTCTGCCAAAACCTTTGTTTCTCACAGCATTAACTTTATCTGCGTTTTGACTTCTCAGACCCCCGAGATGTTAGAATCTCGTCTCGGGCCAAACACAAAAGTTGTAGAGGAGAACGATATGGAACTTTTGGCATAGACGGGGACTCATTTGGAGTTTGGGTGAAGAAGTTATGAATTTTTGAAGTAGCAAAGGTCGATTTGCGGTTAAGTGAAAATGAGCGATTTAAGAACCAATTCTCGTTCGAACCACTCGAATCGACTTGTAGCCATACAAGCAAGCTTAGATACATTAATAATACTTGTTGGAAGTCTCCAAATAGTACAGATCCTTTCAAAACAATATTCCACTACCCGAGGCTCGAATTTGCCTATATCGCTATTTGCGTTAGTCGAAGGTACGGGGCATTACATTCTCCCCTCCTTAAGAAATTTCGTCCTCGAAATTCGAGTAGAGGTTGGTACATGAGAAGGAGTACACGCCACCCAACCAGTGTAGTGTTTTTCCCTTTTTGGGGAGGCGCTATAACGTGCGGGATGGAATTCTGATTTAGAGTCAACAATAACATAGCCTTACTAGGGATCAACAAGGTAATTGAATTGACCCATGGTCCGTAACTTAATATAGTTCTATTCTTATGAATTGATTAATATATCCATAACTATACTCAACCTCAGCTCCATAATATGAGAAGTTAAACTATTATCAACCATAACACCACACAAAGCGTATAACAAATACTAAACTAGAATTAACAATGCCTTCGATATGCATATAAAACGAGGAGCTATATCATAGGTTATAGCCATATAACTTAGTTCCTTATAATTCCATATACAATAGCACACATGAAACATACAACTCAATGATCTGAAACATGATTCCTTATCTTTAAGAACTAAAGGGTATTAGGTGTTCGAACTATAACTTCATAGAATCTAGTTAACTCCCAGATGGCATCCCATCAAATCGTATGCATCAAAGTGAAAAATAAACCTTATGCTCAAACGGAGTTCAAATTAAACTCTCACACACGAAAAATTAACTAATTAAGGATTCAGATATAAAGGCACTAATTAATAGAAATGGACCAATTAATACCATTAAGAAACTTACTAACCTCCAAAGACCGGAAGCGCTTATCCGTTGTATCTAGGTTCAAGTTCTTATTTGATCCACCCAGAACCTAAGAGGATGTTATTCCCGAAAGTATCTTCCTTGAAGGAATTCATTTAAAGCATACGAGTCATTTAACGTGAAATAAGGCCAAGATTTACTATGCCTCATAAGTACTTAGAATAAAATTCAAGATAAGGCAGTCCAAACTTCAAACAAAAAGAAAAGATTTATCGAGCATCCATAAAATACCAAACCTTTCAAAAATCACTCACTTGTATTAAAGAGTGGTAACTTTTGTATAATCGTAGTTCAAACACTTCTAGTCAAATCCATAACATGTTGCATCAAAATGCAAAAATGTACGCTGGCTGAAATGCTGCGAAGGAACACCCAGGTTACACCAATTATGCGAAAGGAGTTCATTGAACATGGTATGATTAAGGAAAGAACTTATGCCATTCTCCCTCTAGAAGAGAGAGCACTAATAAATCTCGATGATTTACGAATTAGAAATCCACCGCCGTCCTTTGTAAGTTGGCGTTATTCACTTAGACTTTAGTTGCTACACGCAACCATACTAGGCAAAAGGAAAAAGAAATAAACTTGGGTTTCCACCTTAGATCCATGTCATATCGCCTGCTTAAAAAAATGGAGTTTAGGACATTCCTCATGAATCCACCTCTTACAACGTAAAAGAGGGGTAGGTTACACAACTAAATATATACTCACGAGGCTTCACCCTACCATAAGGATTTCGATTCAAAATATATCACCTAAAGATACGTAATCCATGTCTAATTCAGGAGTTCTCAAAAGGAGATAAACCCCAAAACACAAAGCATGAGGAGGGAATTGTAAGGAAGACATGGTCCACACCACGCGGTCAAACGCTAACTCCCCTCCTTAGAGGAATCATCACCATATTGTTTTATAAAGGGTTGGGACTAAGAGTATCGCCTTGGCCTTCGCTCTTGACATAAAGGAGAACTGAAGGTCTTGCATTGTAACACTAACTTGAACTTTACCATAGTTCTCAAAAGCAATAGAAACCCTTTCAAGACCCACATATCAATCTCCAGAACCGAAACGTGAAAACGATCAATCTTTAAAGGTTTTAAGCTTAAATTATTAACCGATGCTACTTCTCACTCCACTTTAACATATTCTCACCGAACTATGAATCATATACCGCCTTAATTGAGTGTATACGTGAAAGGACGAGACAATATCACGATAGGTGTTGCTCTCGTTGTTATCATACATACAAGGATCAACTAATGACACGCCCAGTGGTTAGAGGTATTACACGAACCTATCACGAGAAGAATTCTAAAACCGAATTTACTCAGACAATGATTTACAAAGCCACTACGCTTTCGCTGCATTACTCTGATAAGTCTCCTTAATGATAAGGAGTGAAAACTACGTATAAGTTAAAGGCATAGTCAACATTCCACTTAAAGGGAAGAACAATTGAATTACGAATAGCCAAGAGGTTCGAAAACCGAGTAAGTTTAACATATAAGGAAAAATTCCTACGCTCCCTACTGGAAAGCACAATGGATATGTACACACACTAAATGTCAGGCTTACTAAAGGATTCCACTTATTTTCCTTGCTTAACTAGAAGGGTTAAAACACATAATTAGGCTTAATCATCCTTTCCAATTCCCGATCTAGGCACTAGGAGAGTTCTATAGTTTCTAAGGATAATAGTATATGCTTCATGTAATGGTTCCTCGCACGAAGGAATTCCCAAAAATCTTAATGTCTAACCACGTCATGTTAATCGAAATAAAACTAGTCCTCACATATCTTCTCGTAACTAGAGATCTACGAACCCAGGCACGACTGTAACAACCTCGAATAAAAAGTACATTAACAGACTAGGTTCATCCCCCGAAGAACCAAAGAGAAGACAATGGGATGAACATGGGGAATGGGATCTTAATGGCCACTCTTCATTGAGTATGCCACGTTCTAACTTCTGTTAGCGACAGTGAACTGATGACTTATAAAATAGTCAACCGTTGGCCTGCGGGTAACTATAGTATAATCCAACAGTCGCCTGTTGCTCATCTAGTGAAAGAACCAATCCCGAGTACAAGGCGCATACTTGAAACAAATGAATTAAGAGCCAAGGAATGTATTAATTACCAAAGGAGGTCAACAATTCACATAGAAGCAAAACTTTGTGAACAGATGTTGCCAAGACAAGCTAACATCTCACTTCACAATTCTCCCATTTTCCAAGGAGCCTGCCTAACAGCAAGAATACATATCGCACGAAAGTATATCAATATCGAGGAACACTATCATGGTTTACCTCTTTAATATGGAATCTACCCATGAAACCCCGCGAAGAAAACCGAGCCTATGCCTCTGATACCAACTTGTGACGCCCCGAATCCCATTTTGAGACTTAGCCTCTGGGACCCAGTTAATCACGGTGCCGTACGCGACGGCGGGTTTAAAGTATATAATATAAAACTCATTTAACTATAAATTACATGTAAAGCCTCATGTTCATAAAAAATTGGCATGTGGAGTTCGTAAATTGAACAAATCCAAACCTGTAGATGGATAAAATAAATTGCATATCTATAAATCAAACTCCACATTTTAAGAAGTTCAATTGTAACCAAATAATAGATAACTATTGAATACAAATCCTCTAACGAGGTCCAAAATCGTGAGTAAAAATGTTTACAGCATTTATTCGTTAAAAAGAATTATAAGTTGATTACACAACGTGTACAAATATATGTTAAATACATAACACATGTTTATCTACAAATGACTACAAGTGTCCAAGGCTATCAGAGGTCTCTAGACTCCGTACTCGCATCGTCCCCAAAGGAGTACCTGCAAAGCTGGTTTAGAAAATGGGAGTGAGCCAAACACGGGCTCAGTGGGAACTATAAACATGCATCGTGCTGTATAAAATAATAATTAATATTAAGTGTCCATAAATGTACATGTAATACTAATCTCAAGATACTATAGGAGTTAAAATACATGAGATGCACATCGAATGGTCCCGTTCCCCAAATATCAAGCAAAACCATGCATACGGGAAATATAAGAAGCTTAACCAAAAGTACAATGTGTTGGCAATTATAAGGGCTCCAATTATGCTACGCTAGGTATGGTCTCATCTTATCACAAAGGCAACCGAAAAGGGCTCCAACCCTTTATATGCAATGGGCTCCAACCCATTGCGTTAGCGGCTACAACCACTAACAAGAGGCTACAACCTCATCTCATCAAGAGAGCTACAACTCTCATCTAGTACCGGTACTTCGGGCTCTAACCCGATAATCTATGCGGCTACAACCGCAAATGGGCTCCAACCCAATCAATAAGGAAGGCTACAACCCTCCGAGTAAGGCTACAACCTTACAATCACCACCTACGTAGATAATTGAGCCAAACTTGAAACCACGAAATAACAATAAAACATAAAAGAGCCAACACATCAATTAGTACTAAAACAATGTATCTCATTCATAAATCTTAAGAACCGAAATCTCATATAAATATATTATCTGTCTTGTCATATAATAATATCGTTGTTGTACTTAAGCCATGTTCGCCAAGTCCGTCAACTAGGTGCTTAATCAAGAAACTTATCAACTATATTCACCATTGGGAAGCTTTACAATGATTTACCAAGTCGGCGCCAAGCCAAATATAACTCATAATTTACAACACTTAGATTTTTATATAAAATTCCCCAAATGGTCTCTATACACAGTTTATTTAACAAAGCCTTATAAATCTGTCTAGCATAGTTACGGACTGGCAAGTTATTTCACAAATCTCACAATTAGTCAATCAATGGCTCAAGTACTGCAAAAACATCATATACATGTGTAATAACAACCAAAAGATGCTTTAAATCCAACCGTAAATCCATATGTATAAGTATCACAACTTATTATCCGCTATCATATCCGTATGTAAGGGTTTTATATAAATTTTCATCTATACCAACATATAATTGGGGGTTCATGTGGAATCATCAAATCAAACTTAAATAAGACATAAATTAACCAAAAATGTCAAAGAAAATCAACCCAATCCCATGAACAAGCCAAATTTCGAAATTATATGAAAAACCCCCAATTTCTAGTTCAATCAAAGCATGCAACATATAAATCTTTGGGAAAGAGTTTTTATACTATTGTTCCCACCTCATTTGACGACATTCCTCGAGTTAGAAGCGATGAATCCAAGCGTAAATGCGAATCCCCATGTTTCTCCAAAACCCTAGCTTTGGCAATTGAGGAAATGAGATGAAGGAGATGATGAATAGTAGTGTAGGAAAGGTGAGGATAATTATTGAATCTCAATCTAGGTTTATGATGTTGGGATCCCCATCAAATCCCCCAAAATCGCCCTCCTTTCTCACTCTAAAGCTTCTATGAGTGTATGTATGCAAATGAGGATTTTGGGGTGTAAAAATGGTGAAAATCGGGTAAAAATATCAACTACAGGGCTCCAAGATCGATCTTGGGGGTCCCAAGATCGATCTTGGGAGTTCTCTGCCAAAACCTTTGTTTCTCACAGCATTAACTTTATCTGCGTTTTGACTTCTCAGACCCCCGAGATGTTAGAATCTCGTCTCGGGCCAAACACAAAAGTTGTAGAGGAGAACGATATGGAACTTTTGGCATAGACGGGGACTCATTTGGAGTTTGGGTGAAGAAGTTATGAATTTTTGAAGTAGCAAAGGTCGATTTGTCGGTTAAGTGAAAATGAGCGATTTAAGAACCAATTCTCGTTCGAACCACTCGAATCGACTTGTAGCCATACAAGCAAGCTTAGATACATTAATAATACTTGTTGGAAGTCTCCAAATAGTACAGATCCTTTCAAAACAATATTCCACTACCCGAGGCTCGAATTTGCCTATATCGCTATTTGCGTTAGTCGAAGGTACGGGGCATTACATCTGTGGTTATATAATTTGTTTGAACATTTTGGATTATACGTACATATTAATAATGGGTGGGTTAGTCCTTGGAGTTGGCTATCTATTAATAACAGACATATGTAAGTAATGGCACAACTTTATAAACATGTAAACTAAAAAGCTGAAATTTGGTCCTCTTCAAATTTATTCAGTAACTAAACAAATGAATTAAATTAGTGTTTACTTTTAATGAAGGTGTTCGCTAACTTAAGTTAAATGACATGGAGACATGGGTGGAGAGTTAAGCAAGAGGTAGTTGAGCCACATTTACACGACCAACAAAGCTCTTCAGGTTAATGGATTAATGGTTATTTGTATATATGCGAGCAAGTCATCAATTGTTTTAATTTATTTTTATTTTTATTTTGAAGTATCTGACCTGCTTGAAGGGCTATTTTGACTCTTGAATGGTATGGTTTAACTTGAATTATTTTCTGTTCCATTTTCTTTACGTTACAAGTTGGAAGATTGAATTCTTTTAATTGAAATTTGTTCTTGGTCATGGACCTTGTGTAATTTTCTAACACTTTATCCGCCATACTAATAAGCAATTGAATATACTTTGGAGTCATTTTAATGTGTATTTTGGATGTATTACATGTATTAAAACCTTATTTACAAAAAAAAATATAAAGTTTATTAAATATAATTAGACAAACATGCACGTACAAGCATTTTAGTAAAATAGAGCAAATAAAAAAAATCATAAATACACACATTTTAATTGGCTTAAATGGTTGTTCTCTTCATGTTCATACAAATACAAATGCATGTAATTCAGTGTCAAGAGCTACAGCGTACATCCACAGACTCTCTCTCTCTATATATATATATATACATATACATATACATATTGAGTTAGTGCATTAATCTAGATAATTAATTTGTACTAATTAATTTGATCTATAATGTTGACTTTGCTAATGCAATCATTAACTATTAGTTAAAATATTAGTAAATATTATAACTATTAGTTAAAATTTAATCTTTTATATATGTAAATAATTTTTCCATACGATGTAACTCATACCCTCACCCCTGACGAACACAACTGATTAAGTTAGGAGCAATATTGGTTAATTGGTAATTAAATACAGACTTCTCATCTAACCAGAAACTACAATTACTAATTTTAATGTTTTCTCCTTACAAATTTGATAGCTAGTTTAACATTGTTTATAATCTATAGGGTTGGTCTAGTATCTTGTCTACCATTAGATCATGGCCAGGTTCCCTTGCACGTACTATGAGTATGGATTAGTCCCATATCTACTGCAGTGGGAGAACAACTTGTGTAATTCAGCAAATCAATCTATCATATGCACAAGCACCCACATTCTTGTCTGCAAAATACGTGACTACAGTTGGAACTAAGCAATCTTTTCACATGTCCAAAATATTACCTCAAAAAAAGGACATGAATATCAGTATGGAGATGAATTCAGTTGTCTATTTGATTTTTGTTTTATTTCCCCTTAAAAGTTTAGGTGAAAAAAATTGTTTAGTTAGCAAACAAAATTAAGTTCCATAGGAGAGAAATTTTCAATAATAAAAAAAAAGAATCAATAACGTTATGGTGATGTTAAATTAACGAGAAAAGGAAGATGGCCACCAAAGTCAAAACAAGCCCTTCAATTAAGCAGGTCAAATACTTCAAAAAAACAAAAATTTAAATTCTTAATTACATTTATTTTTATAACTTGGTGCGTATAAATATCCCCTCTGCACAACCCTAATTCTATCATCATCACACTTTCATTCATATCCTCTCACATTAATTTAATTGCCACCTTTTCTCCATTTGTCTTAATTACTAAATACTTGAACGACCATCACCATCACCACCACTACCATTAATTATGAGATCTCTAAACATTGTTTTAGTCCTTATTATATTGTTAGTTCTTTTGTTAAACACTGAACCCAATGGAGCAACTAGAATCCTCCGTTCAGAAATGAAGACAAAAAATCTGGTGATGCAATCTTTGCAGAACAGATCCATACCCCCACCTGGAAATGATTGCACTGGAACTCCAAATCAGGGTGGTAAGAATTGCAATAGTCCACCACCACCTTAGAAATGAACACCCTTAACTAGAAATGAACACTAATTTAATAAATTTGTTTAGTGACTGAATAAGTTCGAAGAGGATCAAATGAAACTCTTCGGGGTGCCCTTTTTATTTATTTGTTTGTTTATTTGTTTTTGTCATTAAATGTTTTATATATTTATTTCCGCATAAAAGTGTTCATTTATTAAATGTAATAGTTTGACAATTACTGTAAAAGAATAAAAATTTAATTGTTGATGAGGTATTTTAATTTATAAATTTAGTGCATGTTATTATATATGTTTTCGATTTTACACGTGGTTAACGCCCTAATCCACCCATTATTAGTATGTGTATTTCCAAATGTATATACAAAATTATATACTCGCTAATTTTTTTAGTGCTTAAAACTACGAGTGAGATATATGAAGAGGTGCTCGCATTATGTATTATACATACTATTATAAAAAGAACCAATTTACTCGAGCTCTACTTGTTATCATTTGAGTGAAAACTCCTTCGAAATTCGTTTGTAAAACAAATAAATTAAGTTTGGACACATCTTAGAGAGCCTGACTTGAACTCAACACCGTTCAACTCAAATGATTTTTCTATAGTTCTAATTATCTAGCCAATAATTTACTTTTAATGCCCATTCAATTCAAGTTTTTAAACCTAAGACTTAGAGTTATATATATACTTTAATTATATTCTTCATTTCTTTTTGTTGGTTTCTCTGTGAATTGAAATAATGTCAATGGATCCTTGTAACATTCATTCAACTCCAAAAATACGACATGCGAGATAACGTCACGATCAAAAGGAATTGAAATTATTGCAATAAACTAAAGAAGAATAGGTACGAATGCAGGGCCAACGTTTTAAACATTGACGTTGTTGAGACTATAAATCTCACATTGCGAAAATGGATTCTCCCAAAACAATATATAAAAACAAAGGGCACACCCATCTCTAATTGGTTTTGGGTTGGATTGTAACGTCCTATATTAAATTTTTTTAGTATTAATAAAAATATAATTTTTAATTATTAACTATGTATATATAGACACTAGTAATGCCCGTGCCTACATCGCGGAAAGAAATATTAAATATAACTTTGGAGATAATTGGGGAGCAAAGAGAATGAGTTATGCTTGGGGCTGTTTTAGCTAAATTAAATCTCGACCCATCTGAAAATGTGATCGAACCGATCTAGACTTTGGGCCGGAAAAAGGTTAACTTTGAAAACCTAAAGCCCCTATATTTATTTTATTCCTGAACTCCGTAGACCTTGACACGCACCCATTTATTGTAATTATATAGTACTACAAGAGCATTCAAAGAAAAAATATTACATACGGGATAGTTTGGGTTTGACGGGTAAATTTACATGAATGCAAACTTGACCAAATTTATGTCGTATTTGTATTTAATTACTACTCGTAACTACAACAATTTTAAAAAAAGACACCCTTTAGGGTTTGGTTGAAAACTCACGATTACAACAATTACTATCCCAAAGTAGTTTTGATATTTAACTAATCAAATTTGTTTTAAAATATACCATTCATAAAGTATAAAATACAAAGACCAATAAAAATTTATTTATTTATTCATTTATATTTTATTTCAAATCATGAAGTTTCATTAATTGCTTCACAAATCACTAAATAAATATAGAATAATTTTATATTAAAAAAATATCTTGTATTATTTAATAAACTAAAAGGAAATACATGTATCTTATTCAAATGAAATGGCTCTTCTATATTTTAAAAATTAAATTTAAGTGAACTCTTATTACATGAATCAGTCGGACCACATAACTTACTAAAACAAAAATATGGTTTTACAAGTATAAAAGTAAAAATAACCAAAAAAGGAAAGAAAGTAAAGAATAAATAATCATATATTTATAGCGAAATGAACTTTGGAGGTTATTAAATTACAATTTTCATAATTCAAAATAAGGAAAGAAAAACAAAAAAAAAATGCCCACCTTACGTGATTGATTGTTGTAGTTCACATGTTTATGGTGGTTGTGTGTCGACCATTTGTTATGTTAGTTGTAGTCCACCCATTTATGATTTTTTTTGCCACTCTTTTATCGTGGTGGTTGTCAAGTTGTACTAATTTTTTTTTTTTGTACCATTGAGCCATTGCTTGTGTTAAAATAAATTCAAGTAAAAAGAAAATTACAGCCTTATTTTATGCCTCATTTTGAACTTCTTCATCTTAAAAGATATCAATTTCATAAGTACTTTTATATATCTTTATTACATTTTTGAAGCATTTTTTGCAAAGGAAAAACAAGGTAATTTACCTTATTTTTTGACTAATGGTTAGCAAAATAAAGGGTATCTCAATTTTTTTTTCCCATTTTTTGTAAAAACTATTAGATAGAGCTACAAAATGGGATACTATGTGTAAATAGTCCGATAATTTATAGTGGATAATGATAAGGTCAAAAACAAAAATTACCAACTATCATGCAAAAATATTAGGATATAATATATTGCATTATATAATGGGTTTCACGCTATAATAAGATTACTATAATATATGAAAGATATTTTAAGAAAATATTTAGCATAAGTTAGAGGCTCATAGAGCTCTGATATTATGTCAACAATAAAATAATAATCAAAAGAGCCCTAAATAAGTACGTTTCAGGTTCAAATTTTACCAATTGTAGGTGGAACATTTTTTTTCCAGAATTGATATAATATAATATGATACTTTATTTTTTAATATGAACTGAATTTATATAATATAATCTCATGGTAAAGTGTTAAGTGACAATTGATTTTTTTTTGATATATATAATTAACTTAGTGTAAAATATATTTTAGCAAGTAGATGGAAATATAAACATTTCGAATTTTAATGGATAGTGTACATCTAAATAGATTAACTGGACATCATTTCAAAATCTAAATCTATGATTCCCATTTCAAGAGTTTGATGCTAAATATTGGTTATGTTTTTGTGTACTGGATAACATTTCATTACCTAGAAAGAGAAGAATAAAAAGAAGATTGAAGTGAACAAAAAAAGTATATTCAAACCATTACCTGGAGAAGAAAGAGCATAAGAGCAATTTCTAAAATGAACAAGTACCCTCATTATGTATTTTTGAAATAATTATCTAAGCAATCACAATGTTAAACACACGTTTCAATTACCCATGTAGTACATTTACTGCATAGATGATTATACAAATTCCCGTAGTAATAATCAGATTCAAAGCAAATTTTTGTAGCAATTATTAATGCAGTGCATTAATTCCATGGATATTTTTTAATGAATACTTTTAATATGTTCACATGTATACAAATATTATTATATAAAAAAATACAAGAAAAAATATAGCTGAAAATTTTAGTCAAACTTTTTGGTCAAACTATTCCATTGGTATAGAGATATAGATATGGATCTGTGGTGACATTTTGTGTGGGTCCCTTAGTTCACAAATGCACGCGTAGCATGTAATGGGTGCCCCCCTTTACGTCATTAGATTTTGTATTAGTGTCCCATTACGTGGCTTATGTGGATTACGATGGGTCCCACTTCTATGTAATATATATCCTTCACCATTTGGTTACTTTATATTGTTGTGGTGTTGTTAAAGTTTAGTGTATGAACTTTTATAGAATAGAAAGCTTATCGAGTATTTTAACATGGCAGTCATCTTGCCGTTAAATTATGGTGATTTATTAAAAGCAAAGGTTGTATTTAACATGTATTTAAAATTTTAGAGTATTTATTTGTAATCCTATACGTTGTATTCTCATTCGATTTGTTGTGTAGATTAAATTCATTGTATTTATTTGGCCTTATTAATTGGTGTTTGTGAGAATCTACAAATGCGATCCCCAGGTCTTAACCTCGGGTTTGGGAGTCTGAAACATCGGAAAGGATTTCGTTGTTCCATTTGTTTTCATGTGTTGATAATTCACACCGAGTGTCCCTCTATCCTATTTTTAGATGCAAGAGAGTTCATTCAGAGTCGCCAGTACGTTTTATAAAAAAGGGACAAAATAGTTGTATAAGGGGAAATGCAACATATAAGCGTTTTCTTACACGTTTGTCTACAGAATTAGGATTCTATAGGGTTCAGAAATTATATTACGGATTGAGAAAGTGTTAAGCATCCATTCCGCCCTTTCAGTTTCTATGTTGAAAAACTTTGATGCTTTTACTGATATTCTACTACCTTTTGAAAATATCTTTTGAAAACTTGATTTTTGGGAAAAACAGGGAAAGGGATGAAAACATTGTATTATGTGATCCGATGTTTTGGTTTGTCGAAGTTTGATTACTAATGATAAAATTTTATCTTATCTATTTTGAAATGAGAGTGATTCGGTATTGTTTCCTTATATAGCAAAATTAATTATCTCATTTGGTTAATTTTAGAAAATTTCGAATCATATCGGAATTGATTCGATATGGAATTGAACTCTTGAGGAGAGTGTATCGGATACATTATAGTCTATATGAAAGAGAAAATATATCTGAGTTTAATTCCTCAATAAACTTTATTAGTCCGGGTTTTGAAAACTTGATTTTATTAGGACGATAATGGCTTTACTTCTTTTGGTTTTATAAATGAGTTTATCAGGGTTTTATCAAGTTATTTTGTTTGAAAACGATAAAATATCTGTAACTTAACAATAAGTTTATCTAACTAGAAAGTGGACAGAACAACAGATATAACAGGTCTACATTATAAATAATTAAGTTAAATAATTTAAGACGATGAGAGTGGAAGTAAATGCTTTCGGTTTATGTTGGCCCAAGCAAGCCAACTCCTTACTCACTTATAATACTTTAGCGAAATTAAACAATTATGTATGATAAACTTAAATAAGAGTTAAATAAATCTATAACTACTAAATAAAATACAATAAGACCAATATGCAGATATATTATTTGATTACTAGAACAGACATTAGTTACCTTCCCGATAATACATATAAGAATGAAAGAGAAAAAATATAATACGGCAGAGAAAATCTCCGACAGATATCAGCTTTCCTATTTGAAATATTTCCAGCGGTCTGCAAACTCTAGAAGGTAGGCACTCCGAGTGCCAAGATTAGATCCATGACTCCTATGTAAATAAATGTTATCCAAAGTGATTATAAAGAAAGCTTAAATATTGAAAATATGAGAGAAAGGGAGAGAGGGGGGGAGAGATAGAGAGGGGAGAGAGAGATTGATTGTTCTGATAGATTGATGTGTCAAAAAGTGGTTGGTTTGTCTTTAGGAAACTTGTCACGCGATGAGTTGGGGTTTGTCGTGTGATAAACCCTTCTAGGAACAGGTTTGTTTGGACAACAAACTTTCCGAAGCAATTTCTAGTGTGTGGGCGAGTTTTGGACTCAATGTGAACTTTATGCGAGTTTCTAATATAGACTTTAATTAAAATTAAGCAAGTAAGCCGATAATAAACTTAATTAAATTAAAACAATAAACAAATATATATATATATATAATAAACTTAAAAGAATGGGTCAAATGAGGGTGGAAGTAAATGCTTTCGGTTTATGTTGGCCCAAGCAAGCCAACTCCCCACTCACTTATAATACTTTTGAGAAAATAAACAAGTACGCTTATATAATAAACTTAATTAAGTTTAAACAAAGATATATATACTAAAATTAAAACAAGTATGCATATAAACTTAATTTAAAGTAAGACAAGTGTGCATATAATAAACTTAATTAAATTAAGACAGGCATACATATAATAAACTTAAATAAAAGAAAGGGTCAAATGATTACCTTCCCGACGATAATACAAATACGAGAGAAGCGGACGAACCTCTAGCATTGACAAAGGCTGACACTTCGAGTGCAAGCTTTATACTGAAAAGGTTCTTATTTTCTAAGAACCTAATAAAATTAACTAGAGCATAATTCTCAACATCTCTAATAAAAGAGTAGGAGAATCTTATACTAATGAGAATTATTGGTTCAATCGCTAAAAAAAGATCTTACATGATCATTCTCATTTGGCCCTTTCTAAACTTTAAGCCGTAAGTCCTTATTTATAAGGAAACTCAAGGCCTTAGTTTTAACTTCCATCCAATGTGGGATGAAAAGTGGGCAAAAATAAGGAAAAGGCAAAATAAGCCTAAAAAAGGCTAAACTACTAAAATCAAAATTTAAGCTTAAAAATGGAGAACAACTTAGTAATAAAATAAGGGTTCTTATGGGAGTCGCGAATTGGGATATCTACAAACCCTCTCGACTTAAGCTTCTTGCTTGCAAGGAATTGAGGCGAGTGGAAGAGACTTCGATTTGTAGCTCCTGCAAGAACCCTAATAGATGCATGCAGAAGTATTTGTGAGTGCTTCTGGAGACGGCTTGTGCCTATATAAAGGACTTAAACTACATTTGAAGAGGCTTTTGTTACCTCGTTGCCTCTTTGAAGGGCTTGATTTTCTCCACTTGCCTCAGATGGAGGACTACCATTGCTCTACTTACCTCATATAGGAGGACTTCCATTGCTCCATTGCCTCTCTGGGAAGACTTGATTTGCTCAACTCGCCTCAGATGGGAGGACTACCATTGCTCCAGTGCCTCTCTCGGAGGACTTGATTTGCTCCATTCGCCTTAGATGGGAGGACTACTATTGCTCCACTGCCTTTCTAAGAGGACTTGATTTGATTCATTCCACTGCCTCTCTTGGAGGACTTGATTTTCCCTGCTCGCCTCAGATGGGAGGACTACCATTACTCCACTCACCTCTTGGGATGACTTGATTTGCTCCACTCGCCTCAGATGGGAGGACTACCATTGTTCCATTCGCCTCAGATGGGAGGGCTTTCTTTGCTCTAATTGCCTCCACTTGCCTCTCTGGGAGGGCTTTCTTTGCTCCAACTGCCTTTTTGGGAGGGCTTGTGCCTGTGAAAAAGATAAAAGTTTTTTTGTTGCCTCCAGGGAGGACTTTGTGATTAATTTTCCTACATGGAGGGCTTAGGTGAATGGATTGCTTCTGAAGAAGGCTTGTGCCTATAGAAAGGACTTATGAGTGATGCTTTACCAATAAAAAGGGCTTATGTGAATGGATTGCCTCTGGAGAATGCTTGTGCCTGTATAAAGGGCTTGTGACCTGTTTGCCTCTGTAGAGGGCTTAGGTGAATGGATTGCTTCTGGAGAGGGCTTACATTGCCTCTAAGTAGGGCTTATGTGATATATTGAGGAATCATGTTCTCTGTAATAGTAACTTCAATCATCTGAAGAGAATGAGAGATAGAAAGAAATCTTTGAGGAGGAAAGAGCTCGTTTGGGAGTTTATTTATATTGCAAAGTTCTCCTTTCTCTGGAAATTTTTTGAAAACTTGTTTTTATAAGTCATTGTATTTCGAAAGAGTAATTTTAAAAATAGATTTTCTTAACCCTCGTAGTCCGTGCGTAGCGTTGATTCAATATTTTGCTTGTTTCTAAATTGTTTCTGATTTACCAAGCTGAGAAAGAAATCTATTTTTTAAAAGTTTTTGATCTTGATGTTATCTGCCATTTTGAGAAAATTGTGGGCCCACATCATTTTTTATTTTTCAATGTCCTTATTTCTCCCTCATTCGGGGAAGCTTTTCCTGCATTTTATGTTTTTGGCTAAGAACTTCTTTTCCTGTTTGGCTTGATCAGGAGCCTTACTCACCCAAAATGAAGCCCTGAGCTGGTTTGGCCTAGCTGTGACTCTTGGTGTGGATCTCCTTTAACTCTATACATTTCTGTTTCTTTCACTCACTTTGGGTGCTTATGCGGGATTTTTTTCTTTTATACTCTTTCATTTTTTTCTATTCTCGTCTTATCTGATATTTTATCATTCTCATTATAGGTTTACAGTCTTCTAGAGATCAGAGATTTCTTTGTAGGCTGTTTGCTTTCTCGATTTGAAAAAATGACTTAGAATTTTATATTCAATATGATCGTGCGAATGTGTGTTTTTTCTACAAATAGGTCAAGAAAACCCCCTTGAAGTTCCCCTCCCGAAAAAAAGCCAAAATTGTGGTAGGATTGCCATGTGACAGATCGATGGCGGAGGTTTTGTCACATGAGAGGGTTCTTTTCTTCTCACTCTCTTATTATTTCTCTAGCTTCTCTTTTCTCGAGTTTTTCCGTATATGGGTACTCAGAGTGTTCTTCGATGCAGTTCCCATGCTCATGATGATGATGATAGGGTAGATTGTGACCGTAGTGTGGTCTACTAGGATGTGCTAGGAGTCAGACAGTTCAGACATCTTGTGCTTTCTCACTGAGCCAGTCTCCCATGAGATCCGTCGCCTAGGATGGACATGCTTTCTAAAGAGCCTAACACTAGTTAGTTATAAGATATTATGCATGTATGCGCTAAAACTGTGTATGCTTGTGTTTGGTGATGCATGTATTCATATAAGTGAAAAGGTATTTTAGCATGCTTTTTATTTATAACTTTGATATGTAAAATATTACTTGTAAGCTAAGGATACTTTCCATGCTGTTTTGTTGATCCCGATTCGTAGTTTCCTGTATATCTAGAAAAACAAACGTTCATTAATTCACATAATCTAACAATAATATCCAATTTTTGGAATTTACATTCTTTTACCTTTGAAACCTTAAAAACTCACATAAAGTGTATAAAATGCACTTAGGTTAATACATAATTTACCCTAAAAATCCTATAACTCTCATAATTACCCAAGGTATCCTCAGTTTTTTAAAAATTATATAATTTTCTCCTATAAACCCCATAACTCTCGTAATTACAAAAAGTACCCTCAGGTTTTAAAAATTACATAATTTTACCCTCTTATTTATATAACTCACATAATCACGCCAAAGTACCCTCAAATTTTGGAGATTACATTATTTTATCCTGTAGGCCCTATTACTCCCATAATTACCCAAAGTACCCTAAGGTTTTAAAAATTACATTATTTTATCCTATAAACCCCATAACTCTCGTAATTACCCAAAGTACCCTCAGGTTTTGAAAATTACATAATATTATCCTATAAACCCATAACTCTTGTAATTACCCAAAGTACCCTCAGGTTTTAAAAATTATATAATTTTACCCTCCTATTTATATAACTCACATAATCACACCAAAGTAACCTTAGATTTTGGAAATTACATTATTTTACCCTGTAGGCCCTATAACTCTCATAATTATCCAAAGTACCCTCAGGTTTGGAAAATTACATAATTTTTCCCTAAAGTACCCTCAAGTTTTGTTCATAAAAATATCCTCTCACGAAGAAGATTGGTTACATGTGTGCTTCAACAAAAGGGCCTCGTGGGTGTGCCTCAAGAAAATGGCTTGGTATATGTACACCTTAAGAAGAGGGATTTGTGAGTGTGTTCCTCAAGAAAAGGATTACGTGTATGTGGCTTGAGAAGAGGTCTTCACGTGAGTGTGTACACCTTGGGAAGAGGGATTTTGTGTGCCTTGACAAGTGGACTTTGTGAGTGCGTTCCTCGAGAAGAGGACTACGTGTGCGTGTGCACCTCGAAAAAAGGTCTTCGAGCGTGTGTGTGTCTCGAGAAAAAGGCTTAGTTCATGTTCACCTCGAGAAGAGGGAATGTGTATGCATTCCTCGAGAAGAGGATTACATGTGTGCGAGTGTTCAACTCTAGAAGAGGAATTGGTGTGTACCTAGCCAAAAGGGTTTCGTGAATGGGTGCCTCGTCAAAAGGGATACGTGTAGTGTGTCTATATGCCTTAGGAAGATGGATGCCTCGTCAAGAGGGTTACGTGAATTGGTGTAGTATGTCTATATGCCTTAGGAATATGGCTTCAGTGCATGGGTGCCTCGGAAGAGGGCTTAGGTGCGTGGTGCCTCAAGAAGAGGACTTGGTGTGTGTGTGCGGGCCTCTGGAAGAGGGTTTTTATGTGTGCTTCGAGAAGATTGATTAGTGTGTAATCCTCGAAAAGAAGGCTTTGTGTGTGTGTGCCTCGAGGAGAGGGCTTGGGGTTTGTATGTGCCTAGGAAGTGGGCTTCGGTGTGTGTATGTGCCTCGGGGAAAGGGTTTAGGGTGCCTCTAAAAGAGGGCTTTGATGCATGGTTGGGCTTGGTATGTGTATGCCTTGAGAAGGGGGCTTCGTGAATGCTTCGGAAAGAGGGCTTTGTGTGTGTGCCTCAAGAAGAGGACTTGGTAAATGTGCGCACCTCAGGAAGAGGGCTTCATGAATGTTTCAGGGAGAGGGCTTTGTGTGTGTATGCCTCGAGAAGAGGGCTTCATGTTTGTATGCCTCGATTGGAAGGCTTGGTGTATGTATATGTCAAGAAGAGGGATTTGTGGGTATATTTTTCCAAAAACGGATTACGTGTGTATGCCTCGAGAAGAGGTCTTCGTGCATGTGTGTACACCTTAGGAAGAGGGATTGTGTATGTCCCAACAAGGGGGCTTTGTGGGTGCGTTATTTGAGAGGAGGATTACATGTGTGTATGCCTCAAGAAGAGGTCTTCATATGTGTGTGCCTCAAGAAGAAGGATGGTGTATGTGTTCCTTGAGACGACGATTACATGTGTGCGCACCTCAAAAAGAGGGTCTGGTGTATGTTCACCTCAAAAGAGTGATTGATGTGTGTATCTCAAAAGAGGGATTAATGTGAATGCCTCAGGGAGAGGGCTTTGTCCCTGTATGCCTCGAGAAGAGGGCTTTATGATACTTGTTGATGTGGCCCAGTCAAGTTGTTATATTCTTTGTTCGAGTTGGCCTGGATGGCTTACTGACAAACTTGGAGGAGCATGTTGAGGTGTTGTTTCTTATCCTTGGTGGACAGAATGTTGTGGAGGTCAAAAATATGTACTCTAGTTTGGCACGTAATTCTGACCTATATCTCGATTTTAAAAAATTTATACTTAAAACCCAAGAGGTGCCCTATTGGCCGATATCTATTAAACCTTATCGAATCCGATGGTGATCAAGAGCGAGTGTGTGCAATTATTTGCTCACTAAAAATAAAAATTTTGATATGTCTGGCGTAGGTGTTGACAGTCCTGCCTAGCTTTAAAGTAAATGGAGTCTTTAGCGACCTAGTCTGATATGAAGTCGATAGAAGCCCTGTGGTCCTTCTTGATTCATATTTTGACGGAGATCTTGATGACCCTACCTAATTTATAGCCAATGGTGGTCTTAACGGCCCTGCCCGATCTAAGGTCGACAAAGGCCCTGTAGGCCATAGTTGATGGAGGCCTTGGTGGGTTTGTTTGATCTAATATTGGTAGAGTTCTTGACGATCCTGTCCGATCTCTGCCTAATCTGAGGTCGACGGAGGTCTTAATTGCCCTGTTTGATCTGAGGGCGATAGAGGCCTTGACAGTCTTATCTGAACAATGGTTATTAGAGGCTCTGGTGACTTTATCTGATCTGAAATTAATAAAGTCTTTGACGAACTTGTTCGATCTATTATCGGATGAGGTCTTAACAACCTTGCCCGATTTGAGGTTAATGGAGGCCTTGACAGCCTTGCTTGAAACATGATTAACGAAGGCCTTAGTGGGTTTGTCTGATTTAAATATAGGTGGAGTCCTTGATGAACCTGTCCGATCTATAGTAAATGAAGGTCTTAACGGCCCTATCCGATTTGAGGTTGATAAAGGCCCGGGTGGCCGTATTCGATTTATGGTTTGTGGAGGCCCCAGCGGCTTTATTTGTTTTTGGAGCCTTGTGTGGCCTTATTTATTTTAAGGTTGATGGAGTCCCGGGTAGCGATAGAGGCCCTGACAGCTTTATTTTATCTGTGGTTGACTGATGCTCTGGTGTCCCTGCTTGATCCAAAGTCGATGGTGGTCTTGATGGCCTTATCTGATCTGAAGTTTGTGGAGCCCCTGGTGGCCTCGTTTAATTGTTGGAAAATAGATGCCCTATGGGCTTTGTCTGATCTAAGGTCGGTGCTTACTTTGGCGGTTGTATTTGATCTATAATATATGGTGACTGACATCCTTATCTGATACATGGTTGATTTATATTTAGGATGCCTTGCTCGGTCTATAGTTTAGTTGAGGCCTTAACAACCTTGCTTGATATGTGGATGCCCGGCCATTTTGTCTATTTTAAGTTATGTGAAAGTCTTGGTGCAATAGAGGTGTTGGTAGCTTGATTTGATATGTGGTCCTTTTATTCTCTAGCAACCTTCTACCGAAGGTTGTTCCTATTTAAACGGAGACTCTGAATAGTCTATTGGTGTGATCACTACCTTGCCAGTCTTCTAGATCGTAGATGGAAGTTTTTAACTTTTAAATACACACATACTAATGGTGTGAACTCTTCTACAAAAAAAAGTTAGGTAAATAAACAATGAAAAGCAATTTTTCGGTGTTTATAAAGACACATCAACAACTTGAGAGAATTCCCGATGGGAGTTTTCAGGGAAGGCAATGAAATGCTCCTTGAGTTATCCAAATTCTCCTGAATTTTTGAAAAAAAAATCATCTCTTGCCTTTTTTGTGAAAATTAGGAATATCTCTCCTCTTGAGTTGCTTTTTATGGGAGATGTACTAGGGAAAGTCACAACGAGGTGATCGTTGTAAGTTTCTACAACGGAGGTTAGTCAGCCTCCGGCTGTACTTGTCAATATCTGGGGGAGATATATATGGCAAGGCCCGATGTGGTACAATTTCTCACTGTTAATAAAATAAATGATAAGAGTGTTCTATCTGGACTCTTCTTATATACAATGCGGGTGTAATGCAAGGTGAAGGCTTTAGGCTCCCTCCTATTTGGCAAAACCTCGCGATATACCGTAGGGGCGAGTACGTGCAAGATTCTTTTGATATACTTCTCGGGTACGTGAGTGTTCTCATCACTTGATATACCTCAGGGGCGTACTTGGCTAAGGAGAGTGGAAATAAATGCTTTCAGTTTATTTTGGCCCATGCAAGCCAACTCCCTACTTACTTATAGTACTTCCAAAGGTTAGGGAAAAAATTACACTCGTAGAAACCATGCATGAATAATGATGTGCGTGACAACACAAATTTTCGAAAGGTTTAATTGCAAATATCTTATTTTCGAGGTGTATTTTGAAAACGCCATTTTTATTTGAAAAGATATTTCTTCACAATCAATTTTAACAAATAGGGGAAATCCTAACCATATGTCTATGTAAATGAAGGGACTCTAACGAGCCTTTAGGTGAGGTCAATAATAAAATCCAGGAGCTACGTTATCGAACTTAAAAGTAAATAGGAAAAGCAGTAAAAGCATGCATCTCAATATATATATATAAAGTCGACATATAAGAGCCTAGTTTTCTTATGGTCTCCAGCAGAGTCGCCACTGTGAGAATCCACAAATGCAACCCCCAAGTCTCAACCTCTGTTTGGGAGTCTGAAACATCGAAAAAAATTTCATTATTCCATTTGCTTCTATGTGTTGATAATTTATATCGGGTATCCCTTTATCCTATTTCTAAATGCAAGAGGGTTCGTTCAGAGTCGCTAGTACGTTTTACGAGAAAACGGACAAAATAGTTGTATAAGGGGAAATGCTACATATAAGTCTTTTCTTACACGTTTGTCTACGGAACCAGGATTTTATAAGGTTCAGGAACTATATTACAGATTGAAAAAGTGTTAAGCACCCCCATTCCGCCATTTTGGTCTCTAGTAGTCATATGTTTATTCAATGTTAGAAAACTTGGATACTTTTATTGAAATTTTATTACCTTTTGGAAATATCTGTTGAAAACCTGATTTTTGGGAAAAAACAGGGAAATGGATGAAAACCTTGTATTCAATGATCCGATGTTTAGGTTTATCGAAATCTGATTACTAATGACAAAAGTTTATCTTATCTGTTTTGAAATGAGAGTGATTCGGTAATGTTTCCTCAGATAACAACATCAATTATCTCGTTTGGAAAATTTTAGAAAAAATCAAATCTTATCGGAAATGAACTCTTGAGGAGAGTGTATCAGATACATTATAGTCTATATGAAAGACAAAATATATCTGAGTTTAATTCATGAGTAAACTTTATTAGTCCGGGTTTTGAAAACTTGGTTTTTTCCAGACGATAATGGCTTTACTTCTTCTGGTTTTACAAATGATTTTATCAGGGTTTTATCAAGTTATTTTGTTTGAAAATGATAGAATATCTGTAACTTAACAATAAGTTATCTAACAATAAAGTTGACAGAACAATAAATATAACAAGTCTACATTGTAAATAACTAAGTTAAACAATTTAAGACAAGAAAAATGGAAGTAAATGCTTTCGGTTTATGTTGGCCCAAGCAAGCCAATTCCCTACTCACTTATAATACTTCCGAGAAATTAAACAATTATGTATGATAAACTTAATTAAGAGATAAATAAATCTATAACTACTAAATAAAGTACAACAAAATTAGTACGAAGATATATTATTTGATTATTATAAGAGACTTTAGTTACCTTCCCGACGATATATATAAGAATGAAAGAGAGAAAATATAATACGGCAGAGAAAACCTCTAGTAGATATCAGCTTTCCTGTTTGAAGTATTTCCAGCGGTCTGACTCTAAAAGATGGCATTCCGGGTGCCAATATTAGATCCGAGACTCTTGTAAAAACAAATGTTATCAAAAATGATTCCAAAGAAGGATTAAAGATTGAAAATATGAGAGAGAGAGAGAGAGAGAGAATAAGGAGTTTTGGTTTAGCAACCATGTTTTTTGTGGTGAGGAACTCGCGTCCAGAACCCATGGGGGTGATGGATTATTTATAGTGTTCGAAAGGGTTTGTCGCGTGACATAGGGCAATAGCAAAATGATTGTCGCTTGACACATACAAATGTCGCGCAACAAATGGCTGAATTGATGGTTCTGACAGACTGATGTGTCAGAAAGTGGTTGGTTTGTGTTTAAGAAACTTTTCGCGCGATAACTAGGGTTTGTTATACGACAAACTGATTTGTCGTGCGACAAACCTCTCTAGGAACAGGTTTGTTTAGACAACAAACTTTTCGAATCAATTTCTAGTGTGTGGGCGAGTTCTAGACTCAATATGAACTTTATGGGAGTTTCTAATATAGACTTTAATTAAAATTAAGCAAGTATGCCAATAATAAACTTAATTAAAACATAAAAAGGTATGTATATAATAAACTTAAAAGAAGGGGTCAGATGAGGGTGGAAGTAAATGCTTTCGGTTTATGTTGGCCTAAGCAAACCAACTCCCTACTCACTTATAATACTTCTGAGAAAATAAATAAGTACGCATATATAATAAACTTAATTAAACAAGTCTATAGATAATAAACATAATTAGATTTAAACAAAGATATATATACTAAAATTGAAACAAGTACGCATATAAACTTAATTTAAGACAAGTATGCATATAATAAACTTAATTAAAATAAGACAAGCGTGCATATAATAAACTTAAATAAAAGAAAGGGTCAAATGATTACCTTCCTGATGATAATATAAATACGAGAGAAGCATACAAATCTCTGGCGTTGTCAAAGTCTGACACTTTGAGTGCAAACTTTATACTAAAAAGGTTCTTATTTTCTAAGAACCTAATAAAATTAACAAAAGCATAATTCTCGACATCTCTAATAAAAAAGTAGGAGAATCTTATACTAATGAGAATTATTGGATCAATGGCTAAAAAAAGCTCTTACATGATCCTTATCATTTGGCCCTTTCTAAATTACAAGCCTTAGGCCCTTAATTTATAAGGAAACTCAAGGCCTTAGTTTTAACTTCCATCCAATGCGAGATGAAAAGTGGGCAAAAACAAGGAAAAGGAAAAATAAGCCTAAAAGTGCCAAACTACCAAAATTAAAATTTAAGCTTAAAAACGGAGAACAACTTAGTAATAAAATAAGGGTTCTTGCGGGGGTCGCAAATTGTGATGTCTATAGCATTATTTATTGATGTTGGACTACCAACTGGTGCATGGTTAAGTTTACTTTCCAATTTGTACTAATAACTCACAGTTGTGTAAGGTTTGGAGAGAAGTTTTGAGGTGGTAAGGTGGGTGGGCGAGTAAGTTTTAACATGTTACCGAGAGAGACCATTGTAAGAGGCCGGTTATGGTCAGTTGAATTTGTTGAGTAGACGAATGTTGCTTTTGAATATTTTATTATTGATAGTATATTATGTTGAGATGCATTCGTTCCTATGGGTTATGTACTGCCCCCTTTCACTTTTTTATAACGTAGGTAACTCGAGGAGGGGTCAGTTATGGATCAGCGAGTCAGACGCGGTCGGATTATTATTTTTGTAAATAGTGGAGAGATGATGCATTTTTTTATTATGAAGGGTGGATAGACTGTAAAGATTGTATTTTTACAAATTACTTTGATATAAAACTAAAGTTAAACTTCATTTTTATCCCATTTTTAGACCCAGCCAGGTCAGGTCGTTACGTGGATACTCTAAACTCTAATATGGTATACGAGGTAAGGCCATTCACCATGTAAAGGCCTGAAGGCTACATGGGTTCCATGTCACCCAATATAAACACTCCACGTGTTAGGCTAAAATATTATGCCACACGTGAAGGGGCGTGTTGAGACTATAAATCACATATCGAAAAAACATATCCTCCCAAGGTAATTCAATTAACATTATTGTTGCAACGTTGTAAACATTGACTCAATTGTAGAATTACATAGGAAACCCTATTAACCCATTTTCCCGTATATAAATATCCCAATTTCTTAACACTAATTCAATCATTATCACTCTTTCATATATATATATATCCTCAAGTTAATTTAATTACCCCTTATAACCAAATACTTTCACCCCCTACCACCACTACATATGATACTATTTGCTTAATTGATTAAGAATTAGTTAAGACAGATCATCATTAATTTATATTACAAATCAAAATTTGTACCAAATAATTGCTAACTTTACTTCTTTTTTTGTTAAATTAATTACCACGTAACCTTTCAAATTAAGAATGAAATAGGGTTACGAGATATATATATGGCAAATTTGCATAGAATGATGGATAGGATCGGAGTGCATGGGAGTATTCGCATCTTATTTATCTTCATCCTTTTTTCCAGCCAAAAGGGATCCTATGTATTTTGCCTCATAATTTATGTAGATTGACCTAAATTTTGTAATAAAAGTTCTCAATGTTAGACATAGATTATAACGACTCGCATCTCACATGTTAATGTTGTTGAGAATGGTTGGCTAAAACCATTGATCTCACATGTAAAATTTTAGAACTAAACATAGTTATATAAGTGGGGAGTGTCACCATATAGTAACAAGGCCTTTTAAGACGAAAAACCCACACATGTGGCCCAAAAGTGTTTAAGTTGGGGACAATATTGTTACAATGTGCGCAGACCGGCAAGTCTAGTTGGTACCCAGGCCTGACCCATATACAATGGGCACAACAATTGGTATCAGAGGTTGATAGTGAATCCACATACTTGTGGAGCAGTACCAATAACTTGACTCGGTGGAGTTGGAAGAACATGGTAATGCCTAAGGTGATTAGTCGTTACAAAAAGCGACCTGGTAGCTGGACTCGAAGGAGCCTATGGTGGAGTTAGACTCAGAGAAGCCAGAGGTAGAGTCGCTATAGTCTATGTACACCAGGGGTGCTGTCAAGGTTTTTGTGCTTGTTCCTCGAGTAAGGTAAAAGAAGATGTACCTCGAGATGCGTATTGACCAAAGGTTGACGATCTTGCGAACATTATTGAGTGGCAACAGTTTAAAGGTTCATCCATGGTTGATGTGCCAAGAAATTGGTACAATTTAGGGCATTAATATATATCTTGAAGAGTATATATTACTACATTTGTTGTGTTTTTGGAGCTTTTCATGTATTTGGAATTAAATCGAGAAGTTTGCAATTGAAGAAAAAATGGTTGCGCGCAAGACTTGTGTTCAAGAAATTTTGGCACTAATCCGTATAGAATTTGATGAAAACTCCAGAGACAAAAGTTCTAGATTTTTGAGTTAGCTACGCGTGGGCAAAAATCTTGTGCCAATCGGAGTTCGAAGTAGAAAGTTATGGCCAAAATAAAATCAGTGCGCCAAATAAATTAAGTCCACCGGGCCAATTAAAATAGTAAGCCCAATGCATTAGTCAAGCAGCCAGCAATTAAAGGAGTAGCCCAGTTGCAAGCCCATCTAGTTAATTTAATGCCCAGCATTATTAAAGCCCAGCCCATGCTAATCAATTATTATAAAATGAAGAGGAGAGAGGCAGATCATCATCAACACAGCCGCACCCTACAATTTTCTTTCTCCTTTCTCTATTTTTCTTGCACGTTTATTGAGATAGCTTTGATTTAGCTTTATTATATTTTTCTTTTCTTCTTGTTCGTTATTTATCGAAAGCTGCAAACAATTTGTTTTCTTTCTTCTATGTACGGCTTTCAAGAAGCAACAGTGGATTAATTTTGAGGCAAAACTAATTCAGAATTATTTTTTTCTTTATCAATTTATTTTTGCGTACCAAGTAAGTATTTTATTTATTTATTTATGCATTATATAATTATATTTTGTGTTTCAATTACAAGCATGCTAGGCTAGGTTATTACCTAGGGTTGAGGATGAGTATATTTGATTGATTCCCTTGCACGTATTTATGCCAATTGACTCTACTAATTTAATGCTTTAATATTAAAAATATTTTTCCTATTGAATGCCTATTTTAATTGATAAAAAATAAAATTGGATTCTCACTATTTTTTGTTGGATTCACTTTATGATTTGTTAAAAGCGGATATAGGGCGTGTTTTGACGGATATAGCGAGTTTTGATTTTATACATTTGTTTGGCTGTGGAAGAATTAACATTTGGATTTTATAATTTAATTGGGCTTTATTGAATTTATTTTCCGCATCTAATAGAGTCGAGAGACCAAATTAGTGCGAGACAAAGAGTAGAGTTTGCTGGGCATGAATACTAGGAACATGATATCAAATATATGACTCCGC